>VSDK01001837.1:23714-47822 GCA_009767595.1 Symbiodinium kawagutii | reverse complement strand
GAATGCCGATAGAAAAATCCACTTTTTTCAGTAAGTGGAATGCCCGAGTGAACAAAGAATCCACGAACTCAGTTGTATACACTTGCACAGTGTTCACAAGTAATGGTGCAACTTGACGAAGAATGTTTACACTTCTTGAAGGCCCCAAACATATCTAGGATCAAACCATTCTGGAAAATTTTCAGAATCATCAGCTCCAGCAAGAAGTGTTCCATGCTAAGGCACTGTGTAGTGAAACTTGCTTGGCTTCTTGCAGTATCTTCTAATCTTCTTGGCGTGGCTGGGCTTAAGGCATCTTAGAAAGTCTTGCCACAAAGCCGTGTCGCTTGTTCCTTCAAAGTCTATCGAAATAAAATACCAGTCGGAGATAGTCACACGAATGGACAGTGGAAGTTGTTCTGCAAGACTTGAAAGCTCATCTTCAAAGGATGACATGCCTGCAGGCCACGGAATAAAGTAGAGACTATTCGGATCGATGTTCTTCAAGATGGAAACATCGAGCACCTGCTTTACTGGCACAGTGAAGCCAAGGAAGTCGTAAATCTTCTCTATGGGTTCTCCCATTCCTCACCCATACAGCTCGGCAGATCGAATGCTTGAGCCATTCGAACGGATTGAAACAAACGTTCTGAATGCCAAAGATGCCAAGCAAAAGTCTCAAAACCTCTCCCAGAAATGGCAAACTTACACATGTCCACACCAGGGTCCCGGCAAAGCTCGGAAGCCTAGAATCGAAACCAAATCAAACCAGGGATGTAAATATGAGGATACAGTGAGTGTGCTGAATTAAGTTGCTATGGCTGTTGCAGAGCAATTCTGCGTGCATGCCTGCAACTGTGACATTCATAATCAAGTACCCTGGTTGAAGGCAGTCAAAAATGGCACCCCGCTAATGTACTCTACAAAATCCTTGCGAATCTGAAGTGAAACAAAGTATACTGTAGGGATCTCACGGGAATCTCTAGACCATGAATCCAAATTGACTTCCGTTGGCTACCTTCACAGCTCAAAATAACAGAAAGAAACACACACCGTACACGCCCTCAAGCCATGAACCTCTTGCCACTTCTGAATGCCAACAGAAAATACGTTATTGACCACAGCGGAAGATTCCAAAGTAATTCAGAAGCTGACAGGAAAAGAGGATTGGTTGAGATGAGGTGATAATGCAAATGATTGATGATGATGATGATGATGATGATGATGATGATGATGATGATGATGATGATGATGATGATGATGATAACGATGATGGTGATGATGCTGATGATGATGATAACGATGATGGTGATGATGATGATGATGAGGATGATGATAACGATGATGATAACGATGGTGATGATGATGATGATGGTGATGATGATGATGATGATGATGATAACAATGAGGATGATGATGATGATGGTGATGATGATGATGATGATGTTGTTGTTGTTGGAGACCACGTAGTAACCGCGATAAGAATTGAACATAGTAACCGCGATAGAAAAAGTGAGTAACCGCGATAGAAAGGCAACAGGACAGCACGACAACCAGAAACCTAAAGAAACTGACTTTGATGTACAAGGCTACAGAAGAGGAGACGAATGAATAGGAGTTCACGGAGACGCAAGGCGCAAAAATCATCAAAAATCCATCTGTTCCAAGGACTGCTGATGACTTTACAAAATTTGAGGTGAATAGGAGAACTTGTCAAATTCATTCAATCGCATCTCTCAGTGATCTGCTCTAGACCTGGACTGCCTGCTGAGTTTCCCAAAAAGAACACATTAGGACTTCACAGGTCCTATTTTTGGGACTTTGACGCGCTGTGTTGGAGCTCTTTGAGCCTTCTGACCCTTTGAAAGCTAATATGGAACGCATCTGAAGAGTACTGGAAACATGTTGACACACCTTGAAAATTATGTAAACCCCAAAAAACGATAGAAATCCTGATGGTTTCCTGATCGTCTCCTGATGGTTTCCCGCTGGTTTCCTGATGGTTTCCCGCTGGTTTCCTGATGGTCTCCTGCCGGCTTCCTGATGGTTTGTGGATGGTTTCCTGCTGGCTTCCTGATGGTTTCCTGGCGGTTTCCTGATGGCTTCCCGAAGGTATCCTGATGGTTTGCCGGTGGTTTCCTGCTGGTTTCCTGCTGGTTTCCTGATGGTTTCCTGATGGTTTCCAAATCCTTTCCTGATGGTTTCCTGATGGTTTCCCGCTGGTTTCCCAATCGTTTCCTGATGGTTTTCTCACAATTTCCTGACGGTTTCCCGCTGCTTTCCGGATGGCTTCCCACTGGTTTCCTGATGGTTTCCCGATGGTGTCGCCATGGTTTCCTGATGGTTTCTTGACGGTTTCCTGCAAATTTCCTGCTAGTTTTCTGCCGGTTTCCTGATGGTTTCCTGCCGGCTTTTTGATGGTCTCCTGATGGTTTCCCGCTGGTTTCCCGCTGGTTTCCTGATGGTTTCCTGATCGTCTCCTGATGGTTTCCCTGTGGTTTCCGGATGGTTTCCTGATGGTTTCTTGACGGTTTCCTGCCAGTTTCCTGCTAGTTTTCTGCTGGTTTCCTGATGGTTTCCTGTCGGCTTTTTGATGGTCTCCTGATGGTTTCCCCCTGGTTTCCCGGTGGTTTCCTGACAGATAGGCGATGGTTTGCGCACGGTTACAGAATGTTTTCCCGCTGAGTTTCTTGCTGGTTTCCTGATGGTTTCCCGCTGGGTTTCCTGCTGGCTTCCTGTTGATGATTTCCTGATGTGAACCTTCCTGATGGAAACTTTCTTGGCGGGAAGTCTTTTGTTAAGAACTATCGTCGCAGCGTCCTGACATGAGCCTTCCTGATAGAAGCTTTCCTGATGTTTGATCTTGGCGCGCAGCCGGCGCGCCGGGCGATAGGAACAGAATAGCTGACAATGACATAAGGCTGCCTAATGGTTTCCCAGCAGTTTCCTGACCGAGAGGTGATGGTTTTTCGCACAGATACCTGACGGTTTCCCGCTGAGTTTCCGGCTGGTTTCCTGATGGTTTCCTGATGGCTTTGTGAGGGTTACCTGGTGGCTTCCTGTTGGTGATTTCCTGATGTGAACCTTCCTGATGGAAACTTTCTTGGCGGGAAGTCTTTTGTTGGGAACTTTCATCACAGTTTCCTGACATGAACCTTCCTGATTGATTTTTGATCTTGGCGCACAGCCGGCGCGCCGGGCGATAGGAACAGAATAGTTGACAATGACATGAGGCTGCTGGACGGTTTCCTGGTGGTTTCCTGACAGAGAGGTGATGGTTTCCGCACAGTTACCTGATAGTTTCCCGCTGGGTTTCCTGCTGGTTTCCTGATGGTTACCTGGTGGCTTCCTGTTGATGATTTCCTGATGGGAACCTTCCTGAAAGAAACTTGCTTGGCACACAGCCGGCGCGCCGGGCGATAGGAACAGAATAGTTGACAATGACATGAGGCTGCTGGACGGTTTCCTGGTGGCTTCCTGTTGATGATTTCCTGATGGGAACCTTCCTGAAAGAAACTTGCTTGGCACACAGCCGGCGCGCCGGGCGATAGGAACAGAATAGTTGACAATGACATGAGGCTGCTGGACGGTTTCCTGGTGGCTTCCTGTTGATGATTTCCTGATGGGAACCTTCCTGAAAGAAACTTGCTTGGCACACAGCCGGCGCGCCGGGCGATAGGAACAGAATAGTAAAGCATGACATAAAGCTTCCGGACGGTTTCCCGGTGGTTTCCTGACAGAGAGGTGATGGTTTCCGCACAGTGACTTGATGGTTTCCCGCTGAGTTTCCTGCTGGTTTCTCCTGATGGTTTCCCGATCGACCATGTCCATCAACTATTCTCAAATGATATCGTATGATATATCATATGCTTAGCATAATATGCTTCATATTTGATATCTGTTCCTGTTGGTAATAACTATTATTGGAATGGAAGGATTATTGAAATGGAAGGCCTCAAAAATGATAATATATTGAAAAATTCTTTGCATATACATGTAATATTTACTATTGCTAGTGATCTTATCGTTGTGTATGGTAAGTTCCTGTCTGTGTTTCAAAATCCTTATTGTTGTTACTACTTCCTTATCATGGTGATGTACAAGGCTGTTGTTGTTGTTGTTGTTGTTGTTGTTGTTGTTGTTGTTGTTGTTGTTGTTGATTGGTTGACTGACTGACTGACTGACGGACGGACGGACGGATGGATGGATGGATGATGTTTTGGCGCTGATGTTGCTCTGTCTTTCTTGGGACATCCAGAAAACGTCGTAAAACCCTCAATTTTTGACAGTTTTAACTCGTAATTGTACTTCTCAGTAAATGTGCTTCTCGCAGCAGCGCCATGCACTCTTTACAGATGCAGTTGTCCAAAAATGGTGCGACAAGCTTAGTTTTTCTTACGATTTTGACTTGCAACTGCGCATCTGACCACAGTGCACAGCGTGTGCAATTCTTGCCCATCGCTTTCCCAACCAAGCTCCGAACTAGCCCGCTTGACGAGACTACCTTTTCGACCATCCCGGAGCACAAAATCATTGAAAAATGAAACTTGTGGCACAATTCCTATCTGTCACGCGCAAACATGTTTGATCTTCCTTTTGATCCGCCTGACTGACAGACTGACTCACTCACTGCCTGAACTTTCCACAAGTCGGACGTTCGACTTCCAAACTTCCTTCAACTAGTCCTGCAATAAAGTACAGAAAGCTTTCCTTGTAGCAAACAGAGGCCTGCTTGCCATGGCACCCACTACGACTATGGCACTTGCAGATCTATTTGCTTGCCACGGCACCGCGTATGATATTTGCAGATCTGGCCGAAACTGAGAAGTGCCTAAGCACTCCAGGTGTAAATTGAGAATCCGTCTCCAAGCCCTCAAACATCCTCAAACAAACCGCTTGCAAAGCTCCCAGAAAAAGCGGGGAAAATCATTACATTTTGTGACCGGGAAAAATGCTGCAAAGCCACGGTCAGAAAGAGAGGCAGCACTGCCAAAAGTCTTACCTGTGATGGCAGCGTTGGATCTCGACTGCGATGTGGTGCTGGAACCCAAGATGTGAATCGATTGCATGGCAACGCCATGGAATGCCATGGAATGCCATGGAATGCCATGGAATGCCATGGAATGCCATGGAATGCCACAATGTCAAAATGTGGCCTTGGGGTGAAGGCCCGGCATTAGCACGGTCGCCGCTATGACAGGCATGGTGCCTCGCAACAACACGGAGTAATGTGTAGAAAAAAACAAAAAGATCAGACATTGTTTCTTGTTCATCACTTATAAAGGAGGCATGAACATCGACATCATGATTATTCATCGTCATCTTTAACATTTTCCCTGTCATTGTGATCATCACAATCATTCCCTAATTGCACCACGTATCTATCCAAGGGCCAGCATCATAATGGCTCGCCAGCCAGTGTCAATGCCATGGTAACCAGCATGACCAACTGCATCCTCCATCATGGTTTCGTAGTGTCACAGCCATATCAAAAGAAGGTGCCAGAAAGGATGAATGGCATTTCTATGGTGCTGGTTGGTGTGTTCAACTGTCATCCCCCTAGGACTTGGTGGGTTGACTTGTTAGATGGATCCCAAAAAAGAAACACAAAACTAATAGATAGCTTTAGAACGATTCAGGGACTCAGAAACAGGCTTTTCACAATGCTGGTGACATCTGCTCGTTGACATTTTTTTTGGTGCACAAAGTAGCGCTGAGCCAGATGCCAACATCATCGACGAGCACGTTGTGCATATATGCCTTTGAGAGCTTCACACCAAACCTCAGGGGTCCACACAAAGAAACACAAACAGATGCTGACAAATACTGACAGATACTGACAGAGAACAAATCACACATCCGGGTTGCCACAAAAGCACATGAGTCTGAGTCTGTTCTTTTTGGATTGGATCGCATCCGGCTGCATCTTGAGTTCGCCCTCCGTTCTTCATCAAATCCGGATGTTCAGTCAAGGGTGTGATGCCGAAGGCGATCTATTTCCGCATGCGTACACTTGAATTGTTTCACCAATATACCATGCTCTCAAACACAGTTACTTATGGGGTTTCTCAAAACAGGGTGCCTAAAAAGTGATTGGTTTATCATTATAAATGGTTAACATGGGATGATTTAGGAGTACCCCTATTTTGAGAAACACCCATATGTGTATAAATATATATATATATATGCATATGCAATAACTTCTAGTGTAATATGACCTGGTGTGCCCAGCCCATGCTATGATTCTGTGTTGGTGCCTAGGTGATCCGAGCCCTTAGATGATGTGTTCTTTATTTGCGAACGAAGGTGCTTTGCAACGATCTCAAGGATAAAGGCAAGAACCTGGATCCAAGACGGCCAGGTGACACAGCGCTTGAAACAAAGACTTTGAACAACAAAACACAGACTTTAAATATCTTTGAATATCTTTCAATACAGGACTTTGCACACTTTGCACACTGTTCAAAGTTGTCTACATAATTGTACAGCACTTACGGCACTCCACTCGTCTGCAAAATGCTGGTGCCCTCAAAAAGTCTCAGCCATGTTCGAATCGGGAATTTAGAACCCTTCTCAGATCGACAAACACACCAAAAGTCTGCAGTCTGCAGCAGTCTGCATTGCCCCTTCCCTAATTCGCACTGCATTGCGCATTTTGAACAAATTGCCAGTAGCGAAGTCAAAGAGTCGCAATTTCACTGGTTCTTTCCAGTTGCCCTTTGCAAAACTTAAGACCTCCGAAGGTTTCAAAATATTTCAAACACGTGAACTAATGCGGGTGAGGTGTTGCAAAATTCAACACCTGCGCATGACCTCGTTGCTGATTCTGAAACTGTGAGCACTGCCCCGTCTACAACTGGGACTCGAAGGGTTGCTGCTTCCATCTGCTTCCTTTTCCCTGCCCACGGGGCCCTTGTTTGGTCGAGCATATTTCCACTTTTCAAGTGGGTTGAAAGTTGTACACTGGCATTGTAAATCGCCTTGACAATGAGTTCCTTGAAGAATCAATCAAGTATTTGAATGCAATTGATTTATGTCACAGGCTCTGAATCAGCAACTCACTGCCTGTCTTTGACATGGCAGACAAGAAGATCCTATCTAAGTGGACAACCTGTGTCCGAAAAATTTAAGCAGCCGAGTCATCCATTTCTTTCTGCTTTGTGCAGCATCTCGAGCAGGCTGAGGCACCAAAGACAAGAATTGAAAGCACGAGTGTCGTCGAAGCGATCGTTAGAATCGAAGCTGGTTCTCGTAGTCCTGAGTTCGAGCTGAGATCTCAAGGAGAAAAATAAGTAAACCGAGCCTCCAAACGAACGATCCAAAAGAAAGCAGAAGAAAGTAAACGTAAGGCAAATGACAAGCAAAATGATGTAAAATGCCAAGAAATAAAGCGGAAGTTTCTGGTGTTCAGAGCTCTTGAGCCCGCGACTACAGCAGCCTCTACAAGCCACAGAAAAAGAGTCTTCGCATAGTCTCGTACGAGGCTGGGTTCTGGAGCTGAAAAGCGGTCGCTAAGGTACAGCACCAAGCGCACGTGCAGCAGCATTTGCAAATTTGCTGACACAACACCTGACAAGTTTGCAGCAGCATTTGCAAGCTTGCGACTTCACAAAGGTACACAGCTGACATTTCAACAGTATTCAACAGTATGGTTTGCAAGGCACAGATATTTGCAAATGACATGGCTGGAATACACATGTGCAAGAGCAACACCTTTCTGAATCAGGGCAAAGATACGATTCAAAAAGATCCAAGGCAAATCTATGTGGGGAACGTCAGATTGACACTGGCTCACGAAGAAGTCCAAAGTTGCTGCTGTGAAAGGTGTCGCAAGCATCAACCAGCTTGTGATTGGAAGATCATTTTTGGCAAATTGCTCCGTGAGTTCAGTTGCCAGAGGACCTCTCACATGTTCTGTAAACTCTTCGATGCTTCCGTACCATCCTTTGATCCCAGAATAGATGAAGTCCCTGTCACGCTGAGTACGGCAATGAACGGCATCAAGGTCAAAATTGCGTAAATTGTTGATAAGTTGACTTTTTTCTCTGCAAAGCCTGCGCATAATGTGAAAGATCCAGATTGTGGGTAGCAAACCCACACCTCCGACGACAGCTTCAATGCCACCAGCCCCAAACATCGAGGAGTCTCCACTACCAGTATCATCTTCTTCATTGAGCCTGATCATAAACCTGATTTCATCCAGAGCCACAATTCCGTAGATACCCAGAATGCAAAAAAACACAAAGGTTTCCAGAAAAAGTGGTGTCAGGACGACTTTCCCATATGGGTTTGCTTTTCTGAATGCGGCCAGCTCGAACACACACCACAACCTCGGCAAGAGTTGCACAGCCTTCCAGCAACCAAGTGCTACAAGGACAAATGCAATGTGTAAATCTACGTACTAAGAGGCACTTTTACATAGTATATACTAAGATGCACATTAAGACTTCATATGGTAATATATGGTATATGTTTTTCTTCTGGGGGAAAAAAGATTAAAAAAAGAGAGAGAAAAAATTGTGTTCAGAACCAGGAGCCTGGACAGATATGGAGGCGACCACAAAATGCGAAGCTCGGACGACGCTGCTAAGAAGCCGCCCAAGCCATAGATCCCACGGTCCCTCAGATCGGGATCCACTTGGTTGATGCTGACCACGTCCAAGAAACACATCTCCGCTTTCGCCAGGAACTTTGGCACGTGCGGAGTCATCAAAATGCCCACAGCAGATCCCAAGAAACCCCCACACCAAATCCAGATCCCTCGTTCGCAAGTTCCATTAAGGCACTCATAACCTCAGCTCGACACCATTCTGAAGGTCCGGTCTTTTTGGAACTTACAAAATTACAAACAAGAAAATAGGAGCTGCTGGTCTTGCAAAATAGGTGTGGAGTGAGAACTCCTTCGTGACACTATGTGATGGTCAGCCAAGGTCGAAACTCGTTACATATATGCTTATTCACCAGCATAGGGGATTCATCGTGTATACATATGGTGCAAATATGTGTGTATATGTATACATATTATGTAAATCTTATGTTTTTTTTTCTGTTTTCATATGAGTCTTTGTTTTTTCAGGCTCTAGGCACTGGCCGTGGGTGGAAGGATGTCGAAGACATCGAGGGCTCCTCCGAGGACTGCGCCCAGGACCCAGCCCACGAGGAAGCAAAGGGCGCCCGATTGCATCATCAACGCGAGGAACTTCTGCCAGCCCGACGTCCTGAGAGCTCTAACCGTTGCTTGAAACGGAGAAGTTTCAAATAGAACTTAGAACTTTCTTCAAATAGAACTTAGTTTAAATAGAACTTTCAGAAGTTTATAATGGTCTAAGTTTCGAAGAACTTAGAACTTTCAATAGAGAAGTTTATAATGGTCTTAAAGCTGAGTCTCTGCCAAGTGTGAGACAGGAAAGTGTCAAGGTGCTCCACTTTGCGAGACTTCTCCCAAAGTCCAGCTCGATCTGCCTGATCACTTCCCACAGAACCAAAGTCCGAAAGACACAGAAAGGAATCACCCCAGAGGTTCCCAAATGGTGACCCCAATTGAAATTTAAACTTGCCATACGCGTATGTCTGATATCTCTGACTTGGAGGACATAGTGCCCCTAGATCTAGTATGCCTAAGAGTCCCTAAGTCCATGCTCAATCCATTTTGTATATGGGCGCGAGCTCATGGGTGAGAGAAACTGAGCACAACATCACAAGGATTATGAGTGAAGAACTGCACCTTCAGCCCTGTCATATCTGGACCTTACATTTCCAGTAAGCACGAACGAAGGTATTCGTGGCTTTGGCTTTTCTCGATTCAGGAACGGGTTCTGTATAAACTGCTGCACAACTATGTCTTGGGGTGCGGTCAAATTTGCATCTTCTTGAAGAAGGGAACAACACGAAATTCCATCAACAATTGTTTGAGGAATATCGCTCATGAAGAGCTGACAAAAGATCTTCACCAGTGAAAGTGGTTTGTGTGTGTGTGTGGTAAAGGCAAAAAGGCCAATAATGGCCCATCCGGTCTTCAACACGTATTCAACAAAGTGCAAAGACATAAATGTTGGCTCTAAGCAAACCATGCAATCTCCAGGAGTGATTTGTTCAGCAGTGACAGCTGTTTCTGCAGCATTCTGGAACTTCACAGCATTCTGGTTTGTAGGAGGCATCCAGCCAAGCTTTTATCGCAGATCACGTTCATGCAACGTATCCATTATCAATATTGTCAAAGCCATTTACAACTCGCAACTACAGGTTGTTGCAATTGCAAGCAAGCTGCTTCTTTGAGGTCTACAGGTGATCTGACCCAAAGGCTTCCAAAGGTTTTCAACGATGTTCGTAAAGGAATGCCTCTGAGAATACTCTGATCAATCTTGAAATGTCTCATAGTGAAGAGGTTTCGGCTCCTGCGAGATAGCATCAAAGATTCCAATGGATCACTTCCTTCTTCAGTGACTGTCTGACAGACTGTCTGACTGTTCACATCGTCAGGTTCTGACGGCCAGCTACTGTGCTGCACAACCTCTGGGAGCGCTTCTAGAGGCGGTTGCTCCTCACAACAGGAAGCTCTTTGGCCCATTTGGTGACTGGTCACCCAAAAACAATCAGTGACAAGTCACCAAAAAAAGGGACAAGTCACCAGAGCCTGACTGAGCCGCTAAAACTGCGGGAAACATGGAGGCAACAGAAGCGGATGGCAACGAAGTATCTCATGGTTTCATGTACTTCAAAAATGCTTGTATCAAATCGCACGCAAACATACTAATCCTACGTTGCCTCTTGCAGTGAATGAGACATCAAGATTTTCTGATCCATTGTAGTTCAATCAAATGCCAAAGAGCAAGGCATTTCAGTCCCAATTGAGCCAGGTAGCTAGGATGATGGTAGCCTGATGGGGTAGAAAGACACCTGCAGCATCGTCCGTTTGGCATGTCTCAAATGAAGATTGTGACATTATTCTGTTGTGGAGCTCACAATGGAGGGTGATTGGATGGGGAGCCTAATATACTTCATATCAATTCAAGACAGCAAGACTGGAGTCATACTGTAGTAGTTCTGTAGAAATACTGTAGTAATCATCAATCTATCCACGAAAACAGAGAAAACGTATGGCCAAAAACACAGCCATGAGGGTCCCTCGGATCGTCCGCCTGCCCAGCTGCCTATCGCAATCACAAGGGCAATGGAATATACTCCGAAGCAAATGGTGGCTTTTGGGCCTCCACAAACCAGGTGATGTCACAATATGGAAAAAAGATGGAGACTGATGAAACGAAAACAAGAGGAAAGAGGAAAAAGGATGAAAAAGGATCAAAAAGGAAGAATTGGAGGAAGACAACAAATGACAAGAATCAGTTCGATCACTATGACTATGACCCCAATTCCCGTCCCAAGCCATGTCCCCCAATGGCTTCGCTTGGCCCAAAGCTCTCCCGCCTATGGTGCCCCACCTGGAGCCATCGTGGTAAATGCTCTTTGGCAAAGGACCATGCTCCTCAGACAAAGACAAAGACAAAGTAAAAAGAATCAAAGAAAAAGGAGAAAAGAAATCAAACGAAGTTTTCAAACTTTGTCTTTTGAAAAGAGAAAAGGAGGAAAGTTTGAAAAAGGAGAAAAGAGAAGGTTCAAGAGGAAAGAAGGAGGTGTAAAGTTTCAGTAAAGAGGGCATCACAACCGAGAAGGTCACCAGCCCTTGTACCTGTCAATGGGACATCTCGGAGCCAAGTCTCATTCGGCTGCAACCCTGAAGGAGGAGGCTCTGACGGAGGTGGAGGAGGAGCTTCATAGCTATCGTCAAAGGTGGCATCGATGTTCCTTTTGACACAGCCCCAATTCTCAATGGAAGGATTCTGCAGTGCAAGGAATGCACAAAGAGACACGCAGCATCTGACCACTTCAAAGTACATCGGACCAAGAAACTTTTTGTACCATTTCTTCTTGAATTTAGCAATCTGCTCCTGAGCGCATGCACCCAATGCAAGCATGCTTAGTTTTCTGTAAACAGAGCATGCTTCTGCTGTCTTGCGGCCGGATGGGTCACAGTAACAAGCACTCTGAGTGTCTATTATGCGTCTCAATGTTCAATTCTGTCCAACAATGCTCAACTCATCTCTTACCGTAGGATGCCCCTGCCTGACTTGGTGGCGGATACAGGCCATTCAAATATATCCGCCACCTCTCGTCCGACCAGTCAAAAGACAAGAATTCTTCGTAGCCGGCCATGCTTTTCGGAATGCAATCGGCTTTGTCTACAAGAAGAGTCCACCTCAAGCATCACTTCGTGCATCAATGCCTTTACGAAGAGTCTCTCCTAAAGCTTGGAATGGCTAATCAATTGCAGCCCAAAAGATCTGTGATCCCTTGAATCTGCTGACTGTGGGTGTGGTACGGTAGCAAAATGTCATGTCAATCGTGTGTTGTAGAATGGTTCCCTGTCATCTCTTGTTCCAGTATCCAAATCATGTGCCCATTACGGAGAAAAGGGTAGCTCACTGCATTCTCTATTCCAAGCTGTAATGGATAAAGTCTTGACACTTCGAAGCATCTCTGCTGCTTGACTGTCTGCACTATCTGCACTGTCCGCACTATTTGCGCTGTCTGCGCAGTCTGCACTGTGCATTTTGATTGACCAACTTGATGACTTGGATCGCTGTGAAACGTGCACTCCGCGCTTCGCGTCAGAGTTTCACTTGGCTCGGGTCAGAAACGAAATGGTCTGCAGAATCACCGAGGGACTCCGTGGGACCCAAAGAAAAACCAGCTAAGAAGCTAGGTTCCAACGCCACAAGGAGAAGTTGCACAAAAGTCACAGCAAAACATGTGGCCGAGCTTATCAAAGGTCGAAGCTTTGACATCTTGCCGTTGATGGAGATTCCAATTTCAATCACTAACCGTGACTAATCCCCCTCGAAGAGTCTTCATCTATCAACACAACCCGAGCTTGGCTCTTTCAAAACCTCTCATAAAGGGTGGAGCATAGGGGATGGAAACCAACGTAGGGAGGAGTCTCATTCCGTTGTCTTACAATCTCAACCGCAAGGCGTTGAAGCCAGGCATGTTGCCATCGGAAATCCTGCTTCTGGACAACGGTCCTTTTAAGCAGGCTAATGCACAACATTGCACTTTCATATCACTTGTTTTCATATCCTCATTTCGCTCCGAAATTGGAACCGAAGCCGCGCAGTGCCTGCCACTGTAAAACTCTCTCATTGCATAACTGACAAATGTCTTCTTTGCATGCATATATACACACATATCTATATATTCTTCTTGTAAACATGTTATATCATATCATGTTATATCATATGTCATATGTTATATCATCTCTTTTTGGACAAGTTCAACATAGTTCAACGGACACTCAGTGCTCGATGTGCTCCAGTGCCTTACTGCCAAGATTCAGCTTCGGCTGCAGGACTTTCGTCCCCAAAGGAGTTGCATTGCGCTTCCCCAACACCTCGCAGCTCAGCTTCGGAGTCTCAAAAAACCCACCAACCCTTCAAAGAACTTGCTGTTTCGGTTGAAAATTCGAAAATACCCAAATTTCAAATGACTTGAATCTTAGAATCTTCCTTTTTTGTCCTTTTAAGCTCTGTAAAGCTGGAAAATTCAAAAAAGGTCGTGATTCTGTGCCAGTTCTGTCCCAGTTGCTCCAATTCTCGGAGGTCCGCCGACATCGCCGTAGTACCTCGGTACAGGTTGATACACAGAAAAGACAAACACATGGCGAGTTGGTCAAGCAGTTAACCAACCAATTCCATGAGGGAATGATACGAAATGATAACCAACAAATGATACGAAATGATAACCGACAATGATAACCAATCATGGGGGATAATAACCAACCAAATAATAAGGAAAACAATGGTTAATGATAGGGGAACCGGGGTACAGGGTTTTGGCCCATAGCCACATGGCACCCAAAAAAAGGCAGTAAACATGGCAGACACTTCCCATCACTTCCCAGGCACGCAGGTTGTCGCTGTCGGATTGAACGGTCATGGGTCATCATGTGAAGGTCCTGTGGAGCACTGATTTGCATCTTGGAGAATTCTTCATCTTGCGAAGCAACTATACTATTTATAGTTGAAATAATTTGTCTTTTTGCAGTGACCATTCTTTTAAGGCTGAGCAGACATTGGGATGACTGCGTCCCGGGACAAAGATGAAATCAATGAAATGGTTTGAGTGTTTTTTGCTCGTTGGCAAGACAAACTTATTATGATTATAGTCTCATTTTTCACAGGTGACCCTCCCCACACCACGGTCCATCCAAGTCAGGTTCGGCAGCTGGTGCTTTCGAAAATATTCCTGCCATGAAGGGAGGCTTTGCTTTCACTCAGCGCAGCCCTTCATCATCTTATCAATCTTGCCAAAGCCAAATGAAGTGTTTCTTAGGCGTGTTACATTCCATACCACACCGGGCCTGCTTCTCAAAATGAGTGCGGTGGGCTTGCGCTACGCACTCTCCGACATGCCGATGCATGTAGGTGAGAGAAGTCACCATGAATCTGCATCAGGAGGTTGGAATCTACTAGAAAGAAATACACAAAGGCATTTCATGGCATTTCTACTCTATCGTCTATCGCATTCTATCCCTACATGTGTATGCTTTGGCTATGTTCTTTGACATGCTTTCTCACAGCAGAAAGGTAATGCCAAATCACGACAGGACAGCGATTCGACTGATGCATAGCCTATTGTCATAGGCGCGCTGCCAATCTGTGAGGCTATCTCTATCCTCAGACTGCGATGCATTGCACATCTCTGAATTCATGATTCTTCATGTCTGTAGCTCTTGAATTACGGGTCACATGCTTAAAGTGCGCAGAAAACACCTCAAGTTTGCAGTAAACTGTTTGCCTTGTCCCTTGTGAATCAAGTGCATAGGAAAGAGGCCTCCGAGCGGACATGAGGCGTCACAGCCCTGTACCACTTGCCCGCGGTGGTACGGCCTGACGACCGTTTCACTCTGGGACTCTCAGATGAGAGCGTTTCACGTCACCCACAAAATGTTGAAATCTGTCGAGTTACTCAAGTCACAGAATGTTTGAGTTCCTATCATTGGCCGATTCCAAACAGTCACCAGAAGCGCCAGCACTTCGGACCCTGGCATAGCAACCTGGGCTCCCTGAGACAGCACCAGACAGCGACCTTGTACCATCTTGTACCCCCGAGACAGCACCACCTGGACATGAAAACTGTGCCACTGACCTTCACTAGCGGATCTGCGATGAGAATCCATAGTGGCCTCAGTGCAAAAGATTTCACTTGCACGCTGATGGAATGGAAGAAAGAATAAGAAAACAAAGAAAGAAATTGAGAAAATGAATGAGAAAGGAAACAAATCCTGCTGCAGCCTGGCTTTCTCTTCAGAGTTCCACAGAATGTCATCTGTCAACCGCGCCTCTTGTGTCCAGTGGACCCTACATCTTCTGAGCCACAGCTGCAGCATAAGGTCAGAAGAATTGAAAAAACGAAAAAAAATACGAAATCATTTATGAAATAGATTGAAGTAGCCACATCTTCTGTGAAAATGCAGCTTCTTAAGAATCTCGAACAGCAAGATCTCCTTCTTCCTCCACTGTTCCTTTCTATTCCTATGCCTTTCCTTGCACCTGGAATCCCTGCTGAAGGTATAGTCCAAAAGCAGGTCTGCTGAGTCTGCTTGTTTTACCATTTGCAAAAGTGATCAGAGAAGGATGGGGGGCTTGCAATTTTGCATGCCAGCATGGTGCCTTTGACTCTCTGCTCCCACCACAGTGGCTCATTAACAGAGCCTTTGAGACACTAAGGAAAAATGACGTATGAATACATATCTACTGCCCTTCATCAGCCTCAACCAATTCCATGTTTTGCCGCAGCCAATGAAGAACCTACAGGACAACTGGTTGAAGTCAACCTGCAAAGCAAATCTTAAGAAATTAATAAAGAATGTAAAGAGTATTAAAAAATATTAGAGCTAAAGAGTATGAAAAGCAAAATCAGGTAAATCCTGGGAAATTCTTTGACAGAAAATTTTACAAGAAGCAGTCCTCGTTCATAATTGCTTCTCTCAAGACAGCTCGATGGGCATCCTGAATCCAGATTCCACACGTGGCAAGGGGGTGTTGCGGTTCATAGTCCCTGCGATGAGCACTGCAATCTCAAGGAAACTACTGTTTCTCAAAACGCCTGATATTCACGTGCTGGATCTTTGCCAACTTGCTTCAGGCTTTCTCCATCATCTGGTTCTCCCAACCTGACAACTAGGCTTTGTGGTTCGCTTGATGGTCAATGATGGTCACATGTCGCGACACTCAGCTGCCAACTTGTCCCAAGCTTGTCGATCCACGGCATCCATGTCAATGTAGGACATGAGCCCCTAGAGTTTGTGCATCACAGTGAGCACTGCAAAGCACCACATGTAAGACTTCACTTTTTGAAAAGCAAAACGTAAATTCTGGGCAAACAGTATCTTGAGAAAGCTACGCACGGCATGAAGTCCCAAACTGCCACCAACTGCCAGAAAGTTCATTGAGAGCCTCTCGTTCTGCCACAAAGCGCGCTCGAACTGCGAGTTCCTGCATCCACCGGATTTCCATGGCTCTAAGATATTCTAAGATGCTCCAAGATGCTCGAAGTCTTTCTGAAACTTTTCCTCTTAAGTTCAAACCCTCTGGGACCTCATCCAAAGTAGCTTCTTGAGAGCCCAAGTCAGCCCACTGGCAGTTCACCTTCAAAATGTGCTCTTAAGAGAAGGCTATCAAAAGCTCAAAAATTGCAATCCAAAGATCTAACGAAATGCAAAGCAATCATGATCATTTGATAGTTAGTTGATGGAAATAATCGATATTCTGGTGAATCATCATTATTACAATCACATCTGTTTAATCACCTTCCACCCGTCCATCTGAAGCAATTGCAAAGCATAGACAAAACAGCTTTACTGTCGGCCGCCTTCAGCTTTTGCCGCAAATGTGACTGGAGCTGGGTGTCGACATTTGTGTTGGACTGACAGTGAAGAAAAGAATCCAAAGTCTGAGTCCAAAATCTAAATCCAAAGAATTCATTGAGTTCAGCCTGAGTTCCCTGTTGATCAGCCGTTCAAATTTCAACGCGCCGGTGCCTGTGTCTGTGCGACTTGCCGCACTTCTTGTTTGATCTCTGCCCGGAGGTCCGACAGGGTGAAAGTCTGTCACAGATTTTGAGCAGCGCAACTTGAAGCTGTTGCCCTTTGGATGTGAGATAGGAAGACATGGCAAGACTTCTGCCAACGAGGTGCTAGAAGTTTGTGCAAAACAAATACAAGAAGCTGAGTCTGAAGCACAAATACAAATCCAAGCTGCCCTTCTCTCATTGACTTCTCTTCTGGAAAAATCGAGTCAGGTGGTCGAAAAAAATGTGTTCAGTCCTCCGCTGCTCCTTCTTCCTCTTCTGGAATGCCCTCTGCAGTTCCAGCCTTTCTAGCGTATTGGCATGGTTGCCCAATGATAACTGAAATCTATTGAAGAGGCTATCTCTCTGCTGGCAAACTTTACCACTCTTATTGGATCACTGCAAGCACTCTTCTTGGAGTCAAGTAGATTTCCTGATTTCCCTAAGTAGATGTCCTCAGTAGTTGTCCTAAGTAGATGTCCCAAGTAGTCAATTAGAATGATTAGTATGTAACCAGAATGCTTACTGTAGTATGTAGAGTAAGGTTCAGACTGCTCAGACTGCTCAGTAGAGAGATGTCTCTTGAGATTCGGTTTCGCCTGTTTAAAGAGGTCTTCCCGTTTGATCATGCGAGCGAAGTCATCTGTGAGTTCCGGGAGTTGCTGCTCCTGGAGACATCCATCGAAGAACTTCCATGGAACACATCGGAACACCATGCAGGACAGCTCTCCTTGAGTTCTTGGCAAGTTACAGCGCAAATGATGGCGGTCCTTAGGATCTTTGATCCCTCTCATGCCATCAAGGCGACAAAGCACTGCTGAGAAGCAAAACATCTGCATAAATTTACAAAAGCTGAAACTCCGCTCGTTCAAATCATGTCATGTCACATCATACTTGTCAAACGTTTTCTTTCATGAATCACATCACATCATATCAAATCCTATCATGTCATGATATCTCATCATATGTGCTGTACATACATTGTCAACCACCAAACATCACAAATCAAGGCTGCCAAATATGAAATCTGATATTGAAGAAAAAGTAGACAGCATCTGAGGAGTCTGCATGCGCTTACTCGTGTGCATACGTACTTTTCTGAGAATGCAGTACGCATATCTCTGTATGCATGTAGGTATACATGTGGTGCGCCGTGTCCGGTGTTTCGTAGTTGTGGTGTGGCATGCGGCGTGGGGCGGTGCAGTGTAGTGCGGTGTGGTGTGGTGTGGTGTGGTGTGGTATGGTACATATGTATGACGACAATGTATTGATCTTATAAATGCAGGTATCCTGTCAAAAGCATCGCCAGGTAACATGTCAGTGAAGCATGCCGATGTATCATGTCAATGTAAATATCGTGCCAGGGGTGATGTAAGGATCACTTGGCTATCATGAATCATGATGAACATACAAATCATTCATGCATGCGTATGTGTATGCCTATGTAATATGTACGTTGACAAAAAGATATACAAAGATTCAATCCAATATGTACTCAGCTCTTCGCAGCTGCGCAATTCTGTCTTGTTAAGAGATACCCGCGACACCTAAGGGCTGCACCCTCCAAGACCTCCAGCACGTTGACCCAGTGTCACCTGGCAACAACTGCCACAAACTCAACAACAGCAACAAAAAAAACTTGGATAACTGAATCCGTGTCAAATCTCAAGAACACAACTCAACAATAATCTTGTCATCTGCGTGTTGTCTCAACATGCAAAGTTCACAAGCTGTGTGCCGGAGTCTGACACTATTCCTGCCCATGGCTTTTCTATGTTTGTGGCACTGTTGTAAGGCTGCAAGATGCTGCAAGATGCTGCAAGATGCTGCAAGCAACTCACCTGCACATCTCGTGTCTCTCCCGCTGCAATTCCTTCGAGGGAGGCTTCCACCTCAAAGAACAGCTTTCTCCTCTCGTGAAGGGATCTCTTCTTCTCTCTGCCAGTCTCTGCCCCGACCTTTCTGGAGATTCCGCCAGCACCCAACTCCACCTCTAGACCATTGGCCTTCACACACTGAAACAATGTCACAAACCAAAAGGATCAGTCCATGCTTCAGCTGTTAGTCAGAATTGCAAAGAGGGACAGAAAGGGACAGTGTGAAGATGTGTGAAGATGTGTGAAGTGTGAATCAGTTTGAGTTGTGACTTTCGAATACTTTTGAGCTAAGGGACCGATCCAATCTCCAGTGGCTCACCACGGGTTCCGTCCGGAAGGAGCTCGTAGCCCTGCATATCCACTTTCAGGACCTCAGTGCCCGAGAAGCTTTGCTGAAGGCACAACGCTCCAAGAGTTCAGAAAGCACCGAAACAATACAATATTTTCGTATTTATTTAGTAGTTACTTAGTATTTACTGTAGATGTATACTCATATATAGAATTGATAGATACGATGGTATCTCCCATCATCGCATTTAAAGATACAGCAGATTGAAGTGGAGTACAATTGTAGTACAATTGTCTTACTGCTTAACGTTAGGGACACCGACACCAGGGACTCTGTGTGATGAGATTCCCACGTCTCCAAACGCAGCAGTCCTTCCTGGCAGCCAAATCCAGACTCCTCCTGGCACCTTCGCACCTGCCTTCGCACCTGCCTTCGACGGGCTGCAACGTCCGGTGGGATTTTTGCAGATGCTCAATGGTGTCTGTAACGAGTTTTTCCTGGAGCAGTCAGGGCAGGTTTTCGTGGACTCTCAAATTTTGGAGTCATCTTCAAACATCTTCAAACATCTTCAAACTCAATTTCATGATTTTGTAAGTTTACCTCATTTCATTCATGTCATCATTTCAGTTTGCTCATTTCTTAAAGATAAAATCAGCTGAGATCTTCCAAACACCTCCTCTTCGGACAAAATGTCAGGCATCTCCACCACAGCATGAGAATAGTCCGCAGTTGCTTCTACCTCCACGGTGTGCTATGTGTGCTACAACACAAATCGCCTCATCCAAACTTCGTCCATCTGGTTCCTTTAGTCAAAGTGTGATGCAAATGAAGATGCACAGTGAAGACCCTAGAACCAAACCTGCCCCTTGCTTTCGATCAAATTAAATCAAAGGGCAAGGTCTATGATTAGGAGTCCGAAACAAACTACAGCGGCATAGACCTCTCACAGATCTTTGGAAGCAAATAACAACGACATGCGGCATCCCGGCACCCCGTAGATCCCCGTAGCACCGGCACTGAAGTTCCAGAATCGACAGCAGCACCGGCACCGTTGAGTACAAACTTCAGCAGTGCTGATAGGAGGGAGCTGCCACCCAAATGGGATCAAACGGCGGCAGAGCGCAGAGACTGGACATGGCACAGCTCCTCGGAAGCTAAATAATTCCGATGAGTTGAGAATCGTTGAATAAAATAAGATCACAAATAGATTATATATATACATATATATATATATAGTAAAATTGCGATCCCGAAGTTTCTTGAAGTCCCAAAGACACCCCTCCGGAGCGACACTAATGAGGGATTCTTATCGGACTGGAATCTTGACAAGTCCATCTCTCCGCCTCGGGTTCCATGACCGAAGTCCAGTTGATGCCAGGTGCCCTGAGCCAAGTCATTGTGTGAGGCGCTACTGTGTCCTTGGGGTTTCTTAAAGTTTCTTAAGGTTTCTTAAAACTGCATCCTTGTCGAATCCTTGTCCAATGTCTTAGACTTCGGCAACTTGTCAAGTTCACAAACCACGTAATCCTTGCCATCTCCAGCTTCCTGCAAGATGGGATTCGGAACCAAAGCAGGTGGGCAAAAGTCGCCGGGGAAATCAAGAAGAGATTTGGGCTTTCACTCAATTCCTTAAACATCAAAAGAAATACATATCTTTTCACAGCTCCTCTACCATCCAAATCTGTTCGCCAGGCTTGATCTGATGGGACAAACGCCCATTCAGAATCGCCTTGCCTTCCACCACCAACCTGCTTTCAGAGGCTGCAAGAATCCGGAAGATTCAAAAAAGGAAACCACGAGGAAAAAAAAGGGAAAAATCTTCTGCCAAGTCTTAAAATAAAAATCTTCAGCCAAGTCTTCGAATTCGAAGGATCGCTCACCTGATGATGGTGCCCTCTTGCTGCAGGTCGAGCTTCACCTTAGTCGCCGCTGCTGAGCCTCGGCTGAGCTGGCTCGAAACGTCACTGAGCTGCTAACGCTTGGTGCTTCGGCATCGTCCTCAAAAGAGAAAAGAAAAACAAGTTTCAAAAAAAGTACGAAAAAACCATTGAGTTTCAATAAACAATTGAGTTGCACGAAAAACAAAACTGTTTCACGAAATGTCTGAAATTCAAAAATCTCGTGTTTTGCCTTCATATAAGTTTGGCAATGAGAAAACAAATGAAGGAATTAGTTCTTGATGTCTTTGTCCGCGGAGAAGTTGACATATCTAAATTTTTCTCCCCCCCTTCTGTAAATATTACTGGCATGAATATTGTGAATTACAGTGTTGTTGCAGATTTGCCTAGCTACTTGCCTACCATCTCAACCCTTGCCTTCGCAGCGGGCAAAGGGGTAAAGAGGTAGAGCGTCTCGCTGGTCTGAACCTCAGAGGATGGTTGAAACATCTCTTTGAACGCCCAATTTTCCTATGCAAACAGTGCTGTGTCAAACTCTCAAAATGTTGCGTTCAATGATGTTCCAATGATGTTCAATGTATCCAGGCTCACCCAGGCATATGTTGGAGCTCTTCCAGCATAATACTCCCCAACATCCTCGCACAAAGAACTCGTTGGCACGTCGCTGTTGCTTTGTGCTTCTGCTGTCGCTTCCTTGTCAACGCTTGGCAAGACCCAGCTGCCAGAGTCCGAAGTTTCATTTTTCTCCTGAGGAGAAGAGTCCGAGCATTACACTTCTACGTCTCTGAAAGAGCGCACCTTGAGATCCTGCTTTCCCAAATTCAAAGGTGAGGAACCACTTGCACTTCCAGTAGCTCTCACCTGCTTAATGGTGTCGAGCCAAACAAATGAGGAAGTGGATGTTATGGATGTTGGATTTTGGGCCTGAGCTCTCCGGCATCGCCAGACCTTGGTAGCGATTCGCGTTCAGACCAAAGTCTGAAACTCAAGAAGTTTAACCAAATTTTCAATAAAGTCTAAGCCTTCAATAAAGACTTCCAATTAAGATTTTCAAAGTTTAGACTTCAATAAAGTTTAATAAAGACTTGTTTGTTGTGGGACTTCTTTGCGTCTGAGAACTTCCAAAAACTTCCAATGTCCCAGCAGTTGGGCATCCTGAGGCATCCTGCCCTTGCACAGGCGAAGACCGTCCCAATGGCTGCGCTCTGTCCAAATCGTCCCAAAGAGTTGCAGCTGCCTGCCCTGCCCACGTGTTGCGACGAACGGCAAGGCGGGTGCAACAGGGTGCAACAGGGTGCAGCAGAAGGATGCAGAAGGTACCAAGATGTACCAAGATATACCAAGTTGTGTCAGAAAGAAGGTAGCAAATTTATGCAAATTCAATGGTTTCAGTGTCACTTTGAAAGGTCTTCCAGGCTCCAAGTTGCCGACGCATCTGGTTGCTGATTTGGCCTCAATGCAGGACTCCTCCAGGCATGTCCACCTTACCAATTCTGGGAGGAAGCACAGCATCTTGTGATAATGGAACGACGTAGAGGGTTTCTGTACCGCAGATCATGTCGAATCATTCCATATGTTCAATACATTTCAATCAGTAACAAGTTCATATAACAAGTTCATACAGCTTCTTGGCTTCTGAAGATGGTCAGCAGTATTTTCGGATGCGGGGCCCATAACTTCTGAGACATGCACCTGGTGCACGAGTCGGAGTCACCTGGAGCACAGCACCAGATGCAGAGAACTTTACTCGAGACTTTCGAGGCCTCAAAGTGAAGGAGGGCCGCAGACATGGCACCGAGGATCGCAAGTGCCACTTGTGCTCAGCCAGGGGTTCTGAACTCAACATTCTTTCCTGAAATTTGCTTCTGAGATCTTATGAGGTTTCTGCTTTGTGCTGGGCTTTCTGAAGCTTGGTCTGTTTGAGTTCGCTCCGAGCAAAGAGCAACGAATTTGGAGTCCAAAGGAGTCCGAAGGAGTCCTTTCAGTGGTCCGACGTGGGACTTTCTCTGCGAGTGCTTTTTCCCGAGCACGAGCGTCTCGAGTTCGGATGGCGCACCTCAGCATTTAGAAAAACTTTCTTCTTCTTACAGATTCTACTTCTTCTTAAAGGTCTTACTTACTTCTTACCTTTTGAAGCGCCCTGGTCTAGGACTCCGAATGCTAAGGGCGCAAGAGGGACACGGAATGCACTCTTGATTCGGATCCGAATTCGGATTACAAGTTGCATTCCGCACCAAGACTTTATCATGCCCTCACTGCATCCTGCACAAGACGAATTGCGCTCTGCAATTCGGGTGGCAGGAAAGCACCATCGACGTGCAAGGCATGCAAAGCAACTGGATTGCTATGCAGCAACGGGATTGTAAATGAATTAATCCAAAGTCTTGCATTTGCAAAAAAAACAATTCCTCATTCTCCAATTGAAGTAGCAAGAGTCACCTTGTCTTTTAAGGTGTGTCACGGAGATCCGTCGACTCGACTTTTCCGAGTCAAAAAGCTTCTCCAAAAAAAGGACTAGGAAAGAAGAAGGAAGAATAAGGGATGAAGAATAGAGAATACAGAGTATATAAAGGAAGAGGAAGAAAAAAAAATAACGAGGAGGAGAAGAGGAGGAGGAGAAGAGGAGGAGGAGAAGAGGAGGAGAAAAAGAGCCCAAAACTTAGACTGTACAAATCTGTACCAGTCATAGGACTCTGAGCTGAAAATACACTGCTCAAGACGAGACCTATGATGAACTAGGAAGAATCTCGTGAAAATTGACCTCAGAATTCCAGGATTTTAAGATCATACAAGATGTGTAAGAGTTCTGTAGAGTTGATTTGTCTATGCTTGTTGCTGTTGGGAAACATTCTCTTCTCGTCGGACTTGATCTGGTGGAAGGTCCTCAGAAAACTGTCACTTGGCTGCGTTGACGTCCAACCACTTAGTGGAGATAGGGAAA
>VSDK01001837.1:0-23554 GCA_009767595.1 Symbiodinium kawagutii | reverse complement strand
CTCTGTTCTACTCTCTCTACTCTCTGTGCTACTCTCTCTACTCTCTCTACTCTCTGTGCTACTCTCTCTACCCTCTCTACTCTCTCTACTCTCTGTGCTACTCTCTCTACTCTCTCTACTCTCTGTGCTACTCTCTCTACTCTCTCTACTCTCTCTACTCTCCCTACTCTCTGTGCTACTCTCTCTACTCTCTCTACTCTCTCTACTCTCTCTACTCTCTCTACTCTCTCTACCCTCTCTACTCTCTCTACTCTCTACTCCCTCTAGGCTCTTCCTCTCTCTTCTATATTTCTGTCTCTCTCCTCTCTGCGACAAAGCATCGGTATTGATCGGGTTGTGGTTCATCTCCTGGATGAAGCAACGAGCGTACATGACCTCGTTGGTGAGAGAGTGAGGGACGTTGCTATCTTTGTTGCAGTGCTTTGGGAGACATGCCCCTCACCAGGCGTAGTCAAGACCCTGAAACTTGACCAACTTCGCTCACAAAGTTTGGCTGCTCAAATGTGGACAAAGTAAAAAGATGTAGAAAAAGAAAAAAGGATGTAAAAAGCCAACCTAAATCCAGGAGATGAATTTGAGAAACAAAGGGTACCATAGGGATGTTGCAATGCCGCGTCTGAGCTGTGAAGCTTAAGCCAAAGAACCACTTCACAGATTGCAGCCTTGTTCCGCTGGATGCAGTTACCAAATTCTTCGGCTTTCACAGCCAAAACCCGGGCATCCTTGGAGCGCATCCATCGTCCAACATCGTCCAACTCACTCTTCTTGTACTCACTTGAAGAAAGAAAAGGAGTTTGAAAAATTCGGCAATATCGCCTTTTATTGCTTATCGTATTACATGCCAAAGCAAAAGCCATCTTTCTATAGATGCGAAATGCCTGTGCCGGATGTTACAGGGGAACGGGCACTTGTCTAGACAGAAAAGCTTTCGCTTTGGTTTGCCATAGTTTGTGTTGTCGTTTTCTTGTGGTCTTGCATCGACACAATTGTGCATTCTAGGGGGATATCTTTCTTTCATTCCTTCTCGAAATACAAGGACAACCCCGTATGTGGTTCAACTCGAGGTATTAAAAGATCAACAAAACCAGGTGTTTTACATGGTTTTTCTGCTTCACTTGTTGTATCTTGTTGTTTTGACTTGTTTTGTATCTTGTTCTCATTGCTTCCTGGATTCTGTTGCTGCTGACAGCAGCCCCGTGTGCTGCCAAGAAGACGTCCATAGCGCAGCTTCGCTTAGGAAGTCTCCAACAAAAAGTTCTGTGCTGTCCTTCCCAATGACAACAACGCATAGCGATCGCATAGCGTGCATCTGGGCCTAGAGGGACCTGAGAAAATGAAAGCCAAGAATTCCTTGCCCTCGCCTTGCTGAGAAGGTGAGGCTCCTGAGAAGGTGATACCTTTTCGCGATGGCAACAGAAACCTGAGGACAAAAAGAGACCATTTGCAAAGCAAAGAAATTGAGGAAAAGCAGCGATTTCTGGCAAGGACCCCAGTGATTTTTGTTGATAGGTCAAAATAAAACATAGAAAACATAGGAAACATAGAAAACATAGGAAGAATAGAAACATAGAAAACATAGGAAGCCTAGGAAACATAGGAAACATGGAAAACATAGGAAACCTCTGAAACATAAGAAACATAGGAAACATAGGAAACATCGAAGAGATGGAAAACATAGAAAACATAGAAAACATAGGAAACATTGAAAACATTGAAAACATAGGAAACATAGGAAACAGAGACAACATGAAAACATAGGAAGCCTAGGAAACATAGGAAACATAGAAAACATCGAAGAGATGGAAAACATGGAAAAGATTGAAAAAATAGGAAACCTTTGAAACATTGAAAACATTGAAAACATAGGAAACATAGGAAACAGAGACAACATAAAAACATAGGAAGCCTAGGAAACATAGGAAACATAGAAAACATCGAAGAGATGGAAAACATAGAAAAGATTGAAAACATAGGAAACCTTTGAAACATTGAAAACATTGAAAACATAGGAAACATAGGAAACAGAGACAACATGAAAACACAGGAAGCCTAGGAAACATAGGAAACATAGAAAACATCGAAGAGATGGAAAACATAGAAAAGATTGAAAACATAGGAAACCTTTGAAACATTGAAAACATTGAAAACATTGAAAACATAGGAAACATAGTAAACAGAGACAACATAAAAACATAGGAAGCCTAGGAAACATAGGAAACATAGAAAACATCGAAGAGATGGAAAACATAGAAAAGATTGAAAACATAGGAAACCTTTGAAACATTGAAAACATTGAAAACATAGAAAACATGTTTAAAAGATATGTTTTTGCCAATTTGAGTTTTGTCACAGCTGATGCAACTCTGAGAGTTTGGTCCTCCCCACCTTGGCGATGTGGCTTGGGATCAATCCAAATACGCCCTGCGTCAGAGGCGAAGAGCAGATTTCGCAACAGGAGGTGACCCCAAGGAAACTCCAAGGAAACTCCAGGAGAAACTCCGTGGAGAGAAATCATAAAAGTGAATAGCTGGTATAAACGTTGGACTTCTATGGCAGTGGATCAAAACCCCGTACCCCTGGTTCCCCACCATTAACCATTGTTTTCCCTATAGTTTGTTGGGTATTAACCACCATTATTGGTTGGTTGATACTGATCCATAGCCCTATGAGTCCCAATTCAAGCTGACAATTCACCAGTGATTAGTCCCTGATCCTCATTGTCCAAGGTAAGTAGCCGTGCCCATTGGCGTAGCCACAGGCCCTGCCTTCTCGAATGACTCGAAGATCCATACAATAAACCAGCTTTCCAGCATCGCAAAAATACATACCTCAGAAACAGAAGGTTCAGCATGAAGGCATGGCAAAGGAGCAGTGTCAACGCGCAGCAGGTCGGGGCATGCAGGTTATGTAATGAAACCAACAATGGAAAAGCACCAGAAAGCTTGACAACATAAAATGCTGAATAAACCCGAGATAGCAGTACAAATTAGTACAAATCAAAAATCGGCATTTTTTGGCAAATGCGGCTTGCATCCGCTACGAAGGCAAACCATGGACAGCACCCAAGGCATCCGCTTCCACCCTGAGACTCTGAAACTCTCGACCCCGGAGGCACCCAGCCCCCACTCAACGACGGCATGGCAACTGATGACCCCAGCACCCAACAAGCGCAAACGACGAAGCCACGGCAACGGCACCCCTCAGTAGGAACTCAAGCAGCCACGCAAATTCTGAGGGTTCGAAGGGCATGGCACCCTGGAAAAGACCAGCGCCCTCCACCCTGTACAGCCATGCGGAAGAAAAAGGGTACTTCAAATAAGAACCATAATAGCGAAAAGCCGTAGGGGATGTTAGGGAAACGAAGAACAAAGGGTCCAAAAAAGGAAACCAAAAGAGGGAAGCCAATCACTTCGTCAATCTCAATATCACCCCATAGTCATTGGAGTCTTCTCCTTGAGAATCCCCTGACTGCCCAAGGACGAGAGCTGACTGCATTGGGCTCGAACACGATGTCACCAGCAAGGAGATGGGTCCTACACCAGAGCTGTTTTGTCTCAAAGTTCTTGTCCCTTTGCAGCTTATTGGGTTTATTGATGCTTACTGCTGGTCAGATCTTGCCAGTTTCATGAAAAACGACAGAATTCACAGCCAAGCAACTCTGCAATAGCTTCGTAGCCTTGGTCAGAAGCCTTGTTCCCCCTTAACAAAAAAACACCCTCGCCATCACTACGTCCCTTCCACTCAAACAAAAACACAAAAAACACAGTAGACTCTTTCTCCCACGCTGGACTATTTCTATCTATTTCTCACATCCACAGAAAGACTCACATTTTGTCTGCGCACTTTTAACGAGAAGCAAACGTCATCGTAGATGTGTGAATATCTCGCTTTCATCTCTGCGAACAGGACATGGCGCAAGAGTGTGTGGGTCCTGTACACTGCGAAGCAGCTCACAAAAAAAAGCTCTCTGCAGCTTCTGCTCAGAGAAACAAGGCAATGAGGCAATGCAGCAAGACTGGCAAAAGCATGAAGGAATTGCCATTGCAGAAAGTCTTCGTCCTTGCAGCACTGAACCTGCAACATTGGGATTCAGAGAAAACCACAAGGAAAGGGACAACTCTGACGTGCAAGCAGAGTGGCAGAATTCGTAGAAGATCGGATGGCAGGGTTTCGTGCAGAACCTGCAGAGCCCAAATTGAGAAGGAAAGGGCAAGCGACTGCCCGGCCCGAAATCTCCTAACATGAAGATCTTGCGATGCAAAGCAATTAGCAAATGTGACTCTGTTCAATGCCACACTTTCGACTATAAAGCATGAGCAGCATCAATTCGCCAAAGAGACCCACCACAGAAGTTGCAAGCCGAAAATTGCAGAGGAATGGCTTAGACTAAGGATGCAACTCAGACATCTCTTAGGTTGCAACTTAAACATCTTAGGCTGCAGGCTTTGCCAAGTTGCATCACATGCAACGCAGAGAATGTGCTGTGCCATATGAACTGCCAGTGACATGGCGCTACTCCCTGACCTGAAGATTCTCCTTGAAGCGCCTGCGTTCCTGCGACGTTGCGCATGTAGAATGAAATGCATAACACGTGACTTAACATAACTCAGAGAGGACAATGCAGAAGGAAGATTACGGAAGTCAGTCAATGAGGTCATATGAATGCCACCATCCACTCTTGCGCATAATAAATGCACAACACACAACTCATAAACAATGCATAAGGAAGTCAATGAGGTCATATGAATGCGACCGTTCACTCTTGAAAGATCTTGAAAGCCTAAAACTCTGACAGCCAATCGAGCCTCCTCTCGCTCCTCGACTGCAAAAAAACTGCACGTCTTACAAAAAATAGGAAAGAGCGAATCTTTGCACCACCTTGACGTTGTGTCCACTTCTGCCAAGTTTCCACGTACTTTTTGAGCCTCACAGTCAACGTTGTCCTGACGCGATGATAACCTGCATATTCTCCTTGGCACCACAGGCTGTCAATCAGACTTTGAGGTCATTAATATCACTCGCCAACAAAAGGTTAGCCACAACGCTGTCCACATTGCACGCTGAGGTGCCTATTGCTGAGAGTTTTAAGCTTCTTTCTTTCCACAATCGGGCCAATTTGGCCATCGTGTTGGTAACGTAGCTGATGAACACGGACGAAAACAGCAACGAACCAAAGCTGGCAATCAGCGAAAACGTCCGCTCTTGCGGAAGTTTCAGCTTCCTTGGTACAAGTGGGGAGCACAGGTGGAGGCACAGCACTGTAAACCCAAGGGTGCCATCACTTCGCATCACTTCCCCACATAGTTTAAATATGTAGAAAAAATGGACACACATTTAAAATTTTGTGCGTAGATGCCTGCATGCGTATGTGCATATGCATCCATACATACATACGGGTGCGGATTTTTGTTGGCAATCATTTCCTTTTCGTTTGGAATTTCCTTTTTTGGCCTGGGGGCTGCTATCCTTCGCTTTTCTTTTGGTTTTCATTGATTTTCCCCTGTCCACTGCGACCCTTTCGCACGAGACGAAGGTCAGGTGTCGAAAACTGGGGTAAATTGAATTGGGCGATTAGTTGCACTAGGGCGTATGGTTTTAAGATTGATGGTTTTAGTTTTAGGGTTGATGGGTTTGGGGTTTACGAATTTATGATTTCAGGTTTTAGGATTGATGTTTTAGGCTTATGCTTTAAGAGTTGATGGGCCTACATGGGTTTATGGTTTCAGGGTTGATCGTCTTAGGATCTATGGTTTTAGGGTTGAAGGTTTATGGTTTTGAGGTTTTAAATCCTTTGGTTTTTGGCTTTAGAGTTGATGGTATTAGGATTCATGGCTGTAGGGGTTGAGGGTTTATGGTTTCGCAGTTGTTCCGTCTAAGGTTTTGGGGTTTATGTTTTAAGTCTTAGTTTTCGAATTCAGGTTCATGGTTTTACGTTCAGGATTTTAAGGTTTATGGTTTTAGGGTTTATGGTCTGGGGTGTAACTTTTGGGTCTTATGTTTTTAGGGTTTATCTTTTTTTGTTTAGATTTTTAGTTTTCAGGTGCAGGGTTTGAGGGAAAACGTTTTTAAGTTTCAAGTTGATATTTCAGGTTTATGGTTTTATGCTTGATGTGTCCATGATGTTAGGTTTGTGGTTTTATGTTTTTATGCTCAGGAGTCTTTTTAGTTACTGTATGCTTTGAGGGCTTCAGGGTCGATGGGTGGCTGCTGTTGTTTGATGCGTTGTGTAGGCCTCTTAAAAAGCGGGAGGGGGGTGCGGGGAGGCGTGGCAACGCCCCCCGAAGCGTGACGCAAAATACTTGAGGTTGAATCAACCATCGATTTTGGTCGCCGCTGTTGTTGTTGCTGCTGTTGTTGGTAAGAAATAGATGGTTGCATTGAACTCATACATTGGTGCATTCATACATCAATACAATTGGGCATTCGTACGTTTGTACACTACATTACGCTGGAAATTGCATAACATTAGATTGCATCACGTGCCACTACATTGTATGCATTATGTCTTCGATTAAATTACATAAGATCATATTGCATGAACTTGTATTACATTGTGCACATTTTGGCATATCACATACACATCCTTACCCACATTACATGACTCACGTTGCTCACATCACAATCAGTTGCAGTTTATCGCATTTACATGACACCCTGTCCAATTCTGTTATGTTATCAATAGATTCGAAGTGATCGAACTAATTCTGCTCACGCAGTCCTACAAAAATCTAGACTCTACATCAAGTTACATCGAAATCACAAGACATGCCACAATTCATAACATGTTCCGCTCATGTTATTTCTGTATAATGTTTCCAGTTACTTCAAGCGCTGCAAGGCTGGATCAAGGTTCATGTTGTCCCTCAAAGAGCTGGGATGTAGCCTGGTCACAGCCCAGAGCAGTTGCAAAAAAAAAACATGAGATAATGTTTCACTATGTTTCACTGATTTGTCAGTCGTGGGTCATTTGTCAGCTTAGTGCACAGTCAATTCATGTCTCTAACAACTCCTTCAAATGAGGAGGTGGATCATGTGGATTTTTCCAAAAGCTTCTTAAAGGTCGAGCTCCCTTCCTTCACCCCCTCAAGGTGCCTAGACAAAGACCACTGCATGCTCATCAAGTAAATGGTTCCTCCAACTCACCACATCTCACCACATCTCACCACTGTGGGAGCTTCAACCGACTTCATTCAGATTCGAAGCAAAGAATTTCACAAATTTGCTCATGAGTTGCGTCTCAAAACCAACTGACGGCCGCTTTTCAGAACCAACAGCGCGGTCCTAAATCTTTGCCAGCCAATCCTTCTGTGTGCACCCACCCGTCCTTGCTGAGCAAATCTTGCAAACAATGTACTTGCCAAAAATGAAGCAGATCAAGCATGCGTGACATATTGGTTGTTAATGATTGCAGACAGATGTTAGCAGGGGAAAGTCGAGATCAGTTCCAAGACTCTAAACCAGTGAGGACTACTTCGAATCAAGGAGGTTGGAACAGAACAAAGGGATGATGTGGAAGTTAGCTAGTGCAATCAGAAACTGCAGTTCAAGAATATTCGCAGCCCTGGTTGGAAAACGGATGGATAGGTGTGAATTTGGAACTTTCCCCATGAGTGCTCTGATGACTACTTTGATGAGTGCTTTGAGTATTGCTCTTTGCCAATACAATGTTACTCTGTGCTGCGGAGTCACGCTTTCGCTGCTGCCAAGAAGGTACCAAACCTAGGCAGCGCAAATACATTGCAGTTTCTGAAAAGGGCTCAAGCGGTAGTACAAAAAAGCTAAGCTGCTAGAATCACCAAGTTGAGAGATAGCAAACAAATCTTGTCCTCCTTGTACTAAACTGCCCCTGAATGAAAAAGAACATCTGGCACTAGCAGATCTCGTCTTTTGGCTGTGGTCAATTGCGTTTGTGAATTGTGGCATTTGACAACAAATACTAAAACAGAACATCCCAAAATCAGATAACCCAAATGTGTTTTTATAAAGGGTTTGATTTTTTACTCAGGGTTGCCAGGGACTCCTCATACCAAAATGCCCCGTAATGAAAAAGACTAGGAGACTTTTGTATTTGGGGGGGTGAAGGGGCTGGAGAAATACGGGGAAGAAATGATTGAAGATTGAAGCCTTTGAAGCACCTCAGCTCAGGCGTATTTGTCCGCAACTAGTTGAAGCCCAGGAAAAATTCAAAAGTTTCAAACCTGAGCATAGTTTCAAGCTCTGGGGCTTTCTGGGACTTGGGAATATGAAATCTTGAAGCGAACTAGGACTTTCTGAAGACTACGTAAACTATGATTCTTGACGTCGGAACTGCTTAAATCTGCGAGAAGTATGGAGTTTCAAAGTCAGCATCGCAATCCGCTCCAGTCCGATCTGCTTGAAAGCCTCTGAGGTTCACACACATGCCAGGACGTGTGTCAACAAAGCTGTAGAAAGGAACAACTGGATCACGTTGACCATAAAGACTACCTCACGGTGACGAGTGCAGTGCACACAAAGCGAACAACAATCAGAGACACGGAAGCAAGGATTTGAGCAAACCAAAACATAGAGAGAGAGAGAACAAAAAAAAACAGAATACATATTCTCTCTATATCGATATTTTTCCTTAGTGTATTCACTAAATGTCACTTGAGGTCTCAGCTGACACATCTCAGCGTTGGCTCTCGCAGCTCGAATGCTTGGGATAGCATTGAGGCAGGAACCACTTCTGTGCTAGCCCGGCGTTTCACATCGTCCACTAAACGCCTCCTTGGTTCGAACACAACATGAAATGTGTACTCCTTGGAGGTGTTTAGTGGCTGCGTCTCATCACTTCTTAATTTTTTGGTCCTTGCACAACCCACACCAAATACAAATCTGCACAAATTTGTGCTTGCAAGTGCGTAGTGTCCATTAAAAATAAAAACTGCAAAACTCAGCCAATGTGCATTTTCATCAATCTCAGAAGTCTTGCAATCCGCAGCATACGCACCACACGCCCAGTCCTGCCAGGTTTCAACTGAAGTTTGATGATGCAAAATGTGTTTTTTCTCCGCAGGTTTTCCCTTCTTTTTCGAAGTTTTGCTGAAGTTTTTCCCCTTGGTTTTCATTGAAATCTTTGCAAAACAGAGCACAGTGCTCAAACACCGTGCTGCCTCAGAGTTCGCGCCAAACTCATGGGATCCGTGGCACCCGAACTCAAAATCAACGTGAGCCAATCGCCACTTGCCTTGGAGACAGATTCTTCAAAGGATTTTTTCCCTATTTCTCTACTAGTTCTCACCTATTTCTCTCCTATTTCTCTCCTATGTGTTCCAACACATTTGCATCGGAAGCTCAGGCTCTCACAAGTATCATATCCAATACCATCCAAGTCTTTGCATACCTCAGTGCACAGGGCAAGACTTTATTTGGAATGCATCCATGGCATCCATGGCATCCATGGCATCCATCGCTGACGCAAATGCTGCTAGTTTTGCCCCCCTTCACAAGCTTCTACGAAGGCACTGGCGAAGAATCGCTCTGCTATCACTGACCAGTTTGCCGTTGATAAAGACCGCGGTGGCAAAGGATGCTCCAATATCCAACGTCCAGTAGATGGTGCAGATGATCTTAGGCGACAAAGAAAGGTCACTAGACTGCGCAACCGGTGGTGATGCTACTTAATGCTACTTCTACAAGTGCAAGCAGTACTTTTCTGAAGAAACAATCTGCAAATCTGGTGTCGAAGTCAGGCTTCAATAGGATTAACCAGATCTCGCTGTCCTTAGAAAGTCCTGTTTGGAAGTAAATTGAAAGTAACGATTACTTGTAATCTACTTGAAAGAGTTTAGGATTCTTCGGATCAGATTCTTAGGACCAAACGGAGAGAGCCTCGAGGAACGCACTGTCAGGAATCTCAAAGACCTCGAAATAGATGACATCCGGGGTCCCCTCCACACACCTCCACACACCTCCACTTCGCACTCCCAAACCCATAGCACTCCGTAGCACCCCAGTGGAAAACCGCCCATTCCCAGAGCCTGCATGGGAATGATCACCTTGGCATGAGCCATGTGTTGTGAGAATAGCCAGAATTTGAACCTCTCTTAAGCCAAAAGGCAAGATCATAGCACAAGAAAAACATCGCGCAGAAGTCCTCAGAGAAAAGATGACACAAGACAAGAATGGCAAATGTATATAAACTTGTAAGAATGCCACCATATTCTTGTCACTCTTTAAAGGTGCGAAGATTTGCGCCAAGCATCCCAAAAGATTCGTGGCCTGGAAGACCTCAGCAGAACGCTTGAGAGAAAGAAACAATACGAAACAATAAGAAGCAATATGAATAAAAGTAATAAGAGAAAAGATAATCTTTAAGAGATAAAGAAGAAAAAAAGACTGAAGAGAGAAAGAGAATAAAATAGAGAAATAAAACCACAAAATGAAAACAAATGCGAAAAAAAGATAAAAGGAACAAAGATATATCAAAGAAGAAAAGAGAGAAATAAAAGGATACATTAAAGATAGAAATAATGATACTTGAAAGGAAGAAATAGAGATCTTTCTTCAAGAAGTCCTCAAGCTTCCAGCGGATGCAGGGGGAAGAGCTCCTTCCAGGTGGTCGAAAGCCTGTGGTCCTGGAGAGAGCAGAGACTCTGTAGCTACTGTAGCTGCTGTAGCTTCAAGATGCTTCAAGATGCTTCACAAAGAGCAGAGACTCTGAAGGCACGACTCTGTAGCTTCTTTCATCTTCTGTCATCTTCTTTCATCTCCAAAAGGACTCTTCAAGCACTCCAATTTTGACTCCTGGACCTCCAAAGAGGACTTGCTTTTGAAAAGAGCTCCCGGACCGCTTGTGTATCCAGAGTCCATTGGTGTCATCGCCTCGTCAGAAGTCTCTGAGTTTCGATCAGACTTCCTCTCGTCGTCTTTTAGCGTCAGTGGTCTCTTCACATCTCTTCTCTTTCTTCACTTTCTAAACTTAACTTCCAAACTGAACGAACTTCTCTTTCTTCTCTCTTTCTCTTTCTTCATTCTTCGTTCCAAGGGTCTTCGGAGGTCCTCGTAATTGACCTCCTCTTCATCTCCTGGGTGCAAAGTCGTTAATGTAGAAAATCACGAGCCACATGCCAAGTTTGGTCTTCTAAATATGTCCAAATGCCAATGAGAGTGACAGGTCATCAAAAAGGTTGATCGAAATGCCCTCTTACTGGGGCAAAGAAAGTAAAAAGGTTGGTCATGCTGCCGAAATTTGCATCTCCATTTACACAAATAAACCAAGCTATGTCACTGGTTAGCTGAAACACTCCAGGTGCAAGATAATGATTGTTTCGGTAATAAGATTCTCAACTTAATCAACACAATGTCATATATTTACATTTTGTTTGATATCTTTTCCTCGTCTTCTGACAGAGATTCCCGCAGGTCAGCATCGTCGAAGTCAAACACAGCACGGATTTGAAAACGGCTCACCTCGAGGCATGGAAAGATAATGTATCACTAAGTGTATCTTCATGTTTTTTTTTCACACGGGCCGGGATGGGAAGCGCCTCCATGTTCTCGGTCTCGTTCCGAACATCGTCTTCGAAGGACTGAGCAGCACCTCAAAATGAGAAAATGCATTGACAAGTTTTTCTGTTTATGCATCCTGTTTATGCATTCTGTTGAAGTGGTTTGTAGCTTTGGCAGTCCCTGTTTTTCTTCTTTAATGAATGCTTGGATCATCTTGGATCCATGTTTTCCCTGTGATAGTTTGTACCGTCTTGCGTTTGTGCACTTTACATCTCAGACCTGCCATTTGTGGAAAAATCAAAGAATGCGATTTTTGCCCAAACAAAATTAGCATCTTCAAACATCCTCAGCGGAAGTGCGCCTTGGAAAACCAGGAAACCCTTCACTAAGATGGGAACGCATGACAAGCTGCACCCTATCTGCTGCTGAAGTACTAGATCTCCTAGGTGTCACAGGACAACCCAAAAGATAGTCACCCAGAACTGCATGCTTTTGAGCTGTGATTGTTATTCAAGCTCAAAGTTGAAAAGTTTCTCAGTTGATGCTTGAAAAATACGCTTTCAGACACCAACACAGATTGAACAAAAAATCGTTGACATTGTCCATTCATGTCTCATTTCAGGCCACACTCTGGTGCCAAGATTCATCTGAGAGAGTCGAGACCTTGGCCAAGGTCACCCCTGAATCTCCAAGAAGGAAATCATGGAAAGAGAGACCCTTACGAAGTCTCTTGAAGAGTCCAGTAAAGAGTCCCTTAAAGAGTCCCTGGGTCAATCCGAAAGAGGCTGAACAACCAAAAAAAATTCGGCTGTTACACTTGCGTATGGACTTTGAAGATCAGTGAGGAGCATTCAAGCTGTCTGAAACGTGGAAGTCAACAGAACCGTCGAGAATGAAAAATCCGAAGAATGTCTCAGCACGAAGAAATGGCATTTGTTTTGAGGTGTCTCTACTGTCCAAGAATCGAAATTTTTGACATTTAGGAAGTGCGTCTTTGGATGGGGGATCAGTATCAATAGAATCTTCTCAAAATACGATAGGAATACTACTTTTCACGGAAGGCAACTTCTGCTGAGATGCTCGGAGCGTCCTGTAACACGCTTTTGGACTGGGGAGTGACTTCGGTAGCTCGTTTTTTCCAAAGGCTTGCTGGAGCAAAGAGGATGCCAACCCTGGGAAATGTGGGAACCCTGGGAACAGCTTAGCGATGCTTAGCCATGCTTAGCCATGCTTAGCCATGCTTAGCCATGCTGAGAAGTCGCTGTGTTGTCGACTTTTTGGCGCAATCGCCTCTCTGAGTCTGGAAGGTCCAAGAGCTCTGCATCATCTGGTGGAACTGGCACATCCTGGCAGGGATTTGTTGGCGAAGCGACGACAAAAAACAAATTGAATCAATTCAGAGTGGGGAATTCGGATTGAAAATAACTCAATTCTAGATCAAATATATTCATAATCAATCTAACTTAGTTTGAATCTATGTATATATATATATATATACATATATATTTTTTTGTTTTTTTTTCTAAATTAGATTTTGAATGAACTTGATCCCTGAATGAACTTGATGTCTGGCTCTGGATCTTTGTGGCCCACCTGTATGCTCAGCGGCAGCTTGAGACTCTCTACAGTTTCTGGTCTCTCTGTAGACTTCTGTCGTTTGTTCTTGTGCGCTTGGCTCAAAGCACGCTCGTGGGCCTCCACAACTTCAATGCAAAAGAGATCAAACAGGAACATGTCAAGAATAAATGTCACCAAATGTCACCAAATGTCACCATGTCTCCTTTTAGTACACACAATCAAGAACACACAAATTCTAATAGATACAATGTATGATGCAATGAATTACTCAGTTTGCTCATACTAAAAATGCACCACGCCTCACTCAAGTGCTTGCGTAAAACTCCAAGATCATTGATCAACTCCTGGCGAAGCTGGTTGAAGGCCACCCGTCGTTCGCAGAAGAATTGTGAGGATATCCATCAGGATCCAAAAAAAAGTTCAATAAATCAAATTCAAATCAAATTAAGTCAATGAATTATCTAAGTACAAATTTATACCAAATTGAATTCAAGTCCCCACTTTGCATTTTTTGAAACACGTCCAAGATGACATCTGAGCTCATCTGTTCATGGAAAGATAGTGTACACAGTGTTACACATTCTGTGCCTGTCCTGGAAGCTTCTTTCGTTCCAAATGTTGTGGATCTCACTATCCTGGAAACGCTGTTGCTCAGGTCTTCACGAGGATGTCAGTTGGCTGTGTGTTGCGACACACCTTGTGAAAACATGGATGTTTGAACATGGACTGAATCAACCTGAAGCACTTGCCGCTCACTTGCCTCTTGAGACTGTTGAGCATCTGAGTGTTCACCAAGCAATGGCAATTCCTTTCGCGAAAAACAAGTTCGAAACTCATCGAAACTCCCGACTTTTCAAACCCTTGCTTTGGGCAAATGATTTTCCCTAAGTCTGCAAGTCCGCAAGTCTGCCTCTGCTGGATGCTCTCTGCAATCATACGCCTCCAGTGATCGCCCACGATATACCGATGTTCCCAAACATTGGCACATGCAAACAAACAAACAAACAAACAAACAAACAAACAAACGAATGAATGAATAGATACATAGATACATATGTGTGTATATATATGTAAATAAATTTTGTGAAGATTTAAATATATTTATATATATATATATTTATTTATTTATTTATATAAATATTTTTTCCATATATGTATGTAAAGATATATAAATATATATAATGTAAATACGCACACCTTCAATGCACCACAAGGCCGTAACGATCCTTCTTGCACCTGGCAAGTCGCCCGCAATGTCCACCGTTAGAGATCGAAAATCTTTAGGTAGCAAAGTTTGCAACTGAAACAAGTGGGAAACCTTCCCACATCTTCCCACATCTTCGCACATCTTCCCACATCTTCCCACATCTTCCCACATCTTCCCACATCTTCCCACATCTTCCCACATCTTCCCACATCTTCCAACAACAGCGAACTAAGTTTGTCGTTTCAAACTCCAAAACGGAAGACAAAAACCAATGCAATTGCAGAGCTGCACTACGTTTCTCTCGGTGTCTGCTCTCGTGTGTTCTGGTGCCTCAACTTCTTCTGCCATCAGTGGAAAAATTTGCAAATTCCAAACTCAAAACAGAATGTTTAGTTGTTTTCCTCGAAATATGACACATGGCTGTACTACATCTGTGCGTTTTTGATGAAAACAATGAACATTTTCCATCGCCCTTTATACAAAGAATTATCTGTGTGGCATTTCTTGCCTTGCTGTAGCACTGTAGGACAAGTTCGGAAAGTACTTGCGGCATTTTAAAATCTGGAGCACGGCAAGGCCAAAAATGGTACCCCACGTGTCGGCTTGACTTGCAAACTCAAAACCTTTGATAAGACCCGGCTATTCATGGGCAAATAAATCTCCGATTTTTGACATGGCGCTGAATCAATGGAGTGGCAATTCATTAGAAAAACTTTGTATGCACCATCTTAAGATATAACCCCCATCCCCCTAATACGAAACGGTACCCCCCCCACCCACAAAATGATAAGCACGGTGATTTGTTTTTTATTGGGGGATAATTAATGTGCGGGTCCTGGAGGGGTCCCCAATACTCAATAAAATTTTCTTAATAGAAACTTTGGATTTCAAAAATCAAATAGATTTTGTTTCAATTTGTAAAGAAAATATCGTTAAAATTTGGAAATCAAAATTTCCCTCTAAATAGTGATTAAATTCCTCAATGATAGAAATAGAAAATTGTGGTTTCAAAAATGAGCAAAAATTGTCTTTAAAAGTACGAAAAATTGAATTTCAAGATTTACCCCTATTTTGGCATGAGTACTCATGTGGTAAAAAAGGAAGTAAAAGAGACTGCTGTCCTTCCAGTTTTTATCGATTTTTGCGGGGCCTCCCACTTCCTCGTCGGGGTTTGGCTTTGCCAAACTTTGTTGTGTGTTCAATAATTTTACAAAAGGAACGTAATTAATTTTGAAAACATGCCTTTTTATTAAGTTATCTAAATCAAACCAAAGACACACTGCACACTCAAAACTGCAAATGTTGGCAATGGTCGTCTGCTTTCGGTTTCGTGCGGCGCTGGTTTGTGCCATGTCAGATTGAAACATTTGAAGGGTGCAAGAACCCAATCCAAGTGAAAGTGAAATTTAACATGCCAACTGAAATACTACAAAGTCGCTTCACAACAATCCAATCATGGAAAATTCAAAAGCGAAAGTAAATTTCACAAGACATCGAAAAACCCGGAACGTACACCACAATTCACTGATGCAAGCAGCGCTTCTTTTTCCATTGAGAATTGGGATCAACTGGCCGCGCTGTCACGGCTTAGGGTGGGGGCACTTAGACTGTGAAAGCGCTGAACTATGTAGCCAAGATCACTTGATCAAAACAATCTATGGAGTCAATGAAAAGTCATTGGCATGAAAAATCCCAAATCGATTGTTAAGAAAAGTCACTCAACTAGCGTCACTTGACGAAAATCTGGAAACGTCACTCAACGGAATTGGGACTACCTCAGAAAAATTGTCCCATGAAAAGGGCAAAAACCAAAAAGACCTCTCAGAAAGAAGAGACGCCAACGGTCTGAAAACAGGAGTCTCAAAAGTCAATCTCTCAAAACCTTGATAGCTCGTCTGCTGGATTAGATTGGCTGGGCACTCGCCCCAACCAAACTTGACAATGAACTTCTTCTTCAATGAATTGGAAAACTTCCATCAAGCAGCTAACTAGATGGTTCTGTGAATGACCTCGAATGAAACTTTTTCTGACAGACTCGTTGTCGGTAAAGACAATTGCTCTTTTCGATTTCAGAACGTCTGGCCATAAAATGGCAACCACTAAGATGGCAACCATCTCCAACTTGAGGATGATGGCATTTTTGTTTCCGTTCTCTACCAGGCACAAGAGAAGCCTCGCCTCCAAGAACCTCTTGCCTGAAAACATTGTTCACAGAGCCATCACTGCTGACACAGAGTCCGCCAATTCCGGAACATCTCCAGGTTCAAGAACGCGCGCACGCAAACTTGAATGTAGTAATTGTTCCGGGGGACAATTGGTTAAACGCTTTCTAAGCGACCTCCCGAGAAACTCAATTTCGGCGATTTGCAACGGCCTCTTAGTCTCTCCCGTCCTTCCTGAATAGATTGCCTGGCTCTGCAAGCCCATTCAATTCCTTAGCGAGTTTACCACTGTATCAGTCACTCTGACATTCGAAAACTTGGCTTCATGTCCAACTTTTCCCAAGAACTATACAAACAAAAATTGAAAAAAATGAACTGGGGGCTTTACAGAATTTCCACGCAAGAAAGAGAACATGGCGGATATGCAAATGTCGGTGTGTTTTAAAAATGCGTTTGCACAGAAGCCGAGAAAATCATCCAAAACAATGCGATTAGACAAACTTCAGTTTACCGTTCCAACCTGCCCACAGAGCGAAGAACATTTGCAAGAAAGTAGTTACGGAAGCGTCTGACCCAAAGGCAACTTTCTGCGTAAAACCATTCTTTTGTTCTTCTTGAAGCAAAAAAGGAGTCCATCTTTGTTTGATGTGCATCATCTGGACAAAGGGATTTGTTTGCAAGCATCCGAAATCCGAACATTGGGCCCGCCAAGTCGGATCTTGTTTTTCTCTTCACATAAAAAGAACGTTATTACAGCGCGCAAACACATGTTGCTTGAAGCATAATACATGGCGATGGATGAATGGCAAGCAATAAGACACGGATGATCGTAAGCTCTTGGCAAATTTTTGACAAATAAATTGCGGGCTCCTTTTTGGGGTCCATATTTTGAACCCAAAAGCGGGCCCATTTTGAAAGCAATTTGACGGTTTTCGCGCTGCGGTTTAGAATGACATGCGCATGAACCGCAAAAATTTGCTGCCAACAGCTTACGATCATCCGTGTCTTGTTGCTTGCCATTATCCATCACCATGTATTTATGTTCATGCAACACGTGTTTGCGCATGGTACTGCGGAGGCCCTATCCATCCTCGGAAAACGCCTGCCTTGAAGCCTCCAAAACTAGAACCATGCCAAATGCCCTCGAACAAGTTTGGAACATGTAATTCTTTTTTGGCCAGGTAGTGCCTATTGCACGCGGAATGCAGGTCACTATGTGTCCCATAAGCTGCAAAGGGATCAGAAGATCACCAATAAGATCCCAAATGACCAATGAATCAAAACCAAACCAAGCAAACCAGCAAACAAAACAACCAACCAAGCCAAACAAGAACCAACGCAAACAAGAACCAAGCAAAAGAAATCACAGGTCATCTGGATCAAGTGAGAAAAAATCTATCAATCTGTGCTAAGGTGAAACGGGTGACAGTCCGCACTCACGCTTCTCAGTAGTAAAAGAGCCAGGCATCAGCATCTCAAGTCATCAGAGAAAGAATCTCCATCAACCACCCATCCAAGTTGGACAGCAGTGAGGACCAGCCTGATAGCGACCACAGAGAATTGCCCGTACGATTTTCATTCCAGCAGCTTCGTACCAGAAGAATATACAAGCAAATTTGCAGCCCGAGTAGTGCGAAGCAGAGTGCGAAAACGCAGTCACCAAAAGAGAGTTTCGAAGCATACGAAAGGAGGGAGGCCCCAGCCTCCCCCCCCCCTGCAAAGAGCGAATCGATCAACATCGGCCATGCTCCAGAGGAGCAAGCAAGGCAGCCCACCCTCAGTCTCACAGGTGATGAGCAATTGTGCACAGACTCGATGACAGGGATCACCAGCTGCACATGGTCATGGTCCACAACTCGGACTCACACTCTTCTGCCAGTGCAAAGGTATGCAGTACCGTCAAGCGAACTGCAGCAGGAACAGCCAGCAAAGGCCAGGCCAAGGCCAGGTGTTCCTGGAGCAGCAGGCTTGTCAAGGCACCGCACTCCTCCACGATGTACCGCAGTGTGCCCTGCTTGAAAATGACAAAGATCACCGTTGAGGACTCATCGTCCTGGTAAAGGAAAGAGGCTGTTGAAGGCAGTTCTACTTGCCGTTCCAGTACCACCGGAGAGCACCAACGAGGCTAACCAACAGGTACCCCACACCTCCTAATCTCTTTCAGTAATTCACCACTTCCCGACGGCCACTCCAAGAGGTGTAGCCCTCCACATAGTAAGTAGCAACCACCAGCGAGAATCACAAGCCAGGGTATCACGCACTCATACGCCAAAATCGAAGGAGAGATAGCTATGTCAATTCATCCAGAGATGAAGGCAACCGCAACCGCGCCATGGCATCGGCCGTGCTAGGAATACTCCTGTGAGCAAACCTGCGTCCCACCCTATTGGCAGCACCGCGACGGGGATTCCATTCCCAAGGCACTGGATCTTGGTTAACAAGGAACCGATTGTTTCGTAAGGCTCCGATGCGCTGCCAGGACTCATTGACCGGATCCCAGCTTTTCCTGGCAATAGTGGGGAACCACTCTTTGTGAAACTCATGGTTATTCTTGTCCTGGGGTGACCACATGGGTGCGTCAAAGGCAGCAAGAGTTTGCACCGGATCAGTGAATGTTTCATCAGTCGTGAACAGTCGTTCCAAGTTGCTTTGCAAGGCCACTTCACAGTTCAATCCTTCAAACAGGTAATTACCATACCTTGCAAGGACATCCATAGGCGTTTCTGATCCGATATTGGCTCCAATGGACATTAACTTCCCCGGACTCACTGACATGAGGTCCCAATTACTCGGCACATAGTGGTCGATGCAATCCTCATCAAACTCTGGGATCTGCACTTCATGGCTCAGCAGGTCAAGGGTCGGCACTCTAACCTCAATATGCAGGCTGGTAGGATTCAGGCGGCAAGTGAGGAGTTCCACGGTTTTGCTGGCTAGCAACCCAGTGCCTACTAGTGCACGCGTCAAGGAGAAACGGGTGGCACCACTCACGTGTTCCTTGATTTTGGGGACTTACGCTTTGCCTTGCTCAATAGACAGTAATCCAAAAGGGTCCGTGTCATGCTTATGAGTCTTCACAACAATGCCTTTCGCCGAGAACACAGAGTCCTGCCACGACCCCTGGAAGGTATGTTGCTTGGCGTTCTTGAGGACAATGTTGAGAAAGGCAACAGGGAAGTAGATCTTCGTGTTCCGGAACGGCAAGTTGCCTTTTGGGAGATCACTGATTCCACGTCATGCAACATCACAAAAGAGAGCATAGTGGACTGATTTCTATTTTGAGGAGCAATGACCATCCCTTGCGGGGTCTGTCTGAGCGCCTGAACTGCCCCTGCCAGTTCGATGATCAGGCTCTTGTACCAGAATTCCGGGTCAGCAAGCAACTCCCATTCAGTGAAATGCCGGACAAAGTCGACGTGTTGCACTCCTTTAAACAGGGAGGCGATAAACTCTGCAATCGGTGACAAGCTATCACTCAGTCCCATGATGACATCAGCTTTAAGAAGGACAGCTCGGTGGTCATTCAGCCGCCTTTCCAATGTGCTCCTAACCATAGTCTGCTTGTACATGGTAGAGGCACAGGGGATTTTCAAGACCATCCTGGCCATGGGCCACTCTGGGGGCAAAGAGCTCAGTGACGCCGGAGAGGGAATGGCACTTGCAGCTGTTTCATCGTACACCCCTTGCGCCAAAGAGATCTTTGCGAAACTGGCAAAGTTACGAGCCGCCTCTAACCACCTCTGTCTCTCTGTATCATCCACCGAGTCACCAGTAGGATAGCCTACTTCTGTGTCAAGCTCCATGATCGTAGGGGGGAGCGCACGGATTTGAGTCAGCTGAATGTGTCGAGACTTGGCCTTCCTAGTTCGCTTCCTCTTTTTGCTGCTAGATTCTTCTGTCTCTGCGCAATCAGACACAGAGGCTTCCGAGGCCTGGGCAGAGGAAGAGACACTGTAGGTTGAAACAGCAACTTCTGGATCCCGTGGGCGAGCTACTCGTCCGCTGAAGCCTGCCGGGACAAACCTAAGGCAATCAGCACTCAGTCCTACCGGAGCAGGAGTTTGATCGCCCAAGATTTCTACTTCAGTTGTCACCGAGGGGTCAATGGCCCAAGAGTCATAAAAATGGCCTCGGTGAAGGGGCCACATGACATGGGCAGTGTTCTGTGGGTAGAGCACTCGCGTCGGCAAAGTCCTGTCTACATGCAACAGAGAGCAGCCAAGGCCCTGTGGGTGCGGGCGCACTTCCCAAAGTGCGCGCCGTTGGTTGTCCAGCCCATAACCCCACAGGAGCCCCATGAACCTTCCTCCAGGGAAACTCCAGTGGACCTTAACAGAGGGCTGATAGTTGCGAGCTTCGACTAACATCAAGTGCAATCGAAGAACCTGGCCCCCATCGGGAGAGTTGCTGGCCCATGCCAAGGCCAGTGGGAGAGGATCTTCACATATTCGATTGCCGCACAACCTGTGGTGCATAACAGTATCAGAGACAATTTGACGATCAAAATGGTCTTCACTGTGCTGCACCCCAACAGAGTTCGTGTCAATTCTGCCGACCCCAGTCTGCAGGACAGCAATAACCTGTGCCATTCCGATCAGTCCTCTCATATCGACCGGCGACAGAATGATAGTCGCGCCGATGGCTCGGGAGAGGCCGACATTGGCACGGGCATATGCTTCAAAATTCTGTGGCCTAGTATACCGATCATTGCCAGACAGGAAGGAAACACCGGATTGAATGAGGAAGGATCTATAACAAGTAGCCCCCGCCAACTTGACCGTGTTCTCTACCTTGAGTGGCACATGGGAGAGATAGCGAGAAGAGGAAGACCCCTGTAGGCCAACCTCTTTCGACTTACCCTTAGCCGGTTTACTTTTGCTCGAGCCTTTACCTTGCTCATTGCTATCGTTTTCTGGCACATACGCCGGATTGGGAGTGTGTGTAGGCAAGGCAGGCCGAACGGTGGCCGCATGACTTAGGACACTTCGCTGATGATTCGTGTTGGTCATTAACAACTGCCCCGGGGTATGACCGGGTTCGGTTGAATCAAAGGAGGGTACAAACTCCATCATATTATGGGCACAGGTGTATGCTGCCGTGACAGCATTTGCAGACTCCCTAGGGCGTTGACTGCCTTGCATATTCTTCTCTTCCTGACTTCGTCTGCGCCGCTTGTCAGCGTCATACCAATAGATGAATCGAAAGCCATGCGGTTCGTTTCTGGCGGCATTGTGCGCGCCAGCGCCAAACGACCACTGCTCTCCTTGGCCTGTAGGAGTAACACTCACGAGGTCTTGGGTAAAGGCGCCAACTAGACATTCATAAACCGTGCTCGTCACTCTGGACGTAGTAGGGAACATGATGGACCAGGCATGGGGCCCGGCGCCGACTCCAGCAGCTGCAGAGGCAGAACAGGCAACCGCAAGGGTAATGGGGGAGTGCGGCAAAGCGAGCAAAGCTCCTAAGCCAAGCAGCATGCCAATAGGAGAGTCAAACTTGAGTGCAGAGGCGTCAGGAAGCTGTTCCAAAATCCAAGCAGCAATGGGAGACTGTTGAGCAGCAGGAGGTTCCTGGTTCAATCTCCAAGGAGCAAAAACTGAGGCCGCCGAAATCTCTTCAACATGCTGCAAGAGATCATACCGATTGATTCCTTCGCAGTGACTAATCAAATGGCTGATTGCAATGCTGAAGGTAGCCGGGGTGAAAGTACGACAAGGAGCCTTAAGGCCCATAGGCAGTTTCATCAGCTCCGACCTCAGTTCAATGGCCTCTCGATTGCGGCTATCCACTCCTCCAGGAGCCTGATGTCCATCTCCAACAAGGATATACAGGCACGGCACTTCAGGCGCAGCAGCCGCCACCGCGCTTTTGAATTCGACAGCCTGCTGTGCTTCTTCGTGGATCATGAAACAACTAGAGGCCAGACGCAGCCCAAACTCAGTAGGGTGCCCATCGATATGTTCGTGAATCGTGCCAGTGGTAGCTATAAGCACTCTCCCGTTCCTGAGACGCGACCCTGCCTCCCTTGTTTTGACTTCGATACCAGTGCAAGCATCCCCCAGCTCCTCCAGCTCCTTCTGAGAGCACGTTCGAACAAACTTCTCCTTAATTTCCTGCGGAAGATGCAAGCGAACAATCATAGCTGCAATGGCTTGTCCTGCGGGGTTCTCTCTGCTGGCAACTGTGAACTTTGCGCTATCCGGGGTGGTGAGGACCAGCCAGGCAAGGAGGAAGACCACAGAAGTGGTCTTCCCTGCGCCAAAGAGGCCTTCAACGAGCAATGTGCCTCTACCTGTTAAGAGACTTACCATCATGCTCACAGCTAACACTACCAAGTGCCCACTATCTCTATCAGCCTCCTCCATGATCTGAGTGCAGAAAGCACGATGTTGTTGCATTTCTCGTGGGGGCGTTCTATTAATGAGCATGTTAAGAAGGAGGCGAAAGCTTTCCAGCAATTCAGCATGCTTGTGGTTCACAAAAGGAGACGTGGACACTTGGGAGGGGATACCGAGTACCACCGGCTTGTGTTGTGGGGCCAACTTCGCAACCTTCATCAACTGAGAGCCGCTGACAGCAGAGCCCAGTCGAAACAAGTCCAACAGTAAGTAGGACGGAGGGCGTTCACTCAACTCCAGCCGTTCCAGTTCTTCCGGCAACCCAATGTGGGCATCCTGAAGAAAGTCATCCAGCTTAGCACGGGTGATCAGGCCTCCTACCCCAGGAAAGTGTATCAAGGTAGCTCGACGCAGCTTGGCCCGTTTCCAAGTGTCATTTGTTGTGGAAGGGCGATCAATGTCTGTCAGGACGCCGGCAAATGCAAACCTAGCCTTACTAATGTCCGGCGAGCACAATACCCCTGTAGGCAAAGCGCTCCCTGCAGTACTTCGGCGGGCATCATTGCTACCTTTAGAAGCTTCAGGCTTTGTACATGAGAGATGCACACATCCCCCCAATCAAGACCCGTGTCGATTTGTCTGCAGTCATACGCGTGCCATTCCTCATAACTGCAAAGGTCATCGTCGTCACATTCCAGCGGCACCCAGAGCCCTAAGGGGGCCGAGGGACTGTGATTGTGGAACTGGAACTCATTTTTTTTCCTCTAGGGCGCCGCTTTGGCACTGTGGCCGCGGTC
>VSDK01001819.1:164120-183331 GCA_009767595.1 Symbiodinium kawagutii | reverse complement strand
TATTAAATTTTTAATTTATTTGTTTTTTTATTTTATTTATTATATCTTATATTATTTTTATTTTATTTATTATATTTTATAACATATATTTAAATTAATAAAAAATATATTTTTATTTATTTATTTATAGATAAAATATTGTTATTAAAAAAACATATATTAATATATTATTTATATTTAAAATGTATTTCTTTTTTAAAGGCAGCTTCCAAATTTTCTCTTAATTAAAGAGATGGATGCCTGGGTATCAGGATAGTAATATGGTTTGAACTCCAAAATGTGCCGCAACAGCTTTGCGCACGCCCTGCCTTCACTTGCAGGATTTAATTCGGTCAACTGTCGGAAACACTTGGAGCCGAAGAGCATCCTCCACACAAAGAAGCCGGTTTTGATGCCGGCTGCAACAGGGGTATCCAGAAACATTGTCAACAAATCTGCGACAAAAACTGCTCAAATTTCAGCATGACTTTCACTTCTTTATGCTGTGACAGCATCTTCTCCCAGCCACTGCCTGATGAACAGAATGCAAAGACCTCCACCTCAGCAGGGGCAATGAATCGACGAAAGGAAAGGGCGAGAGATGACAGTAGAAATGACGTTCAAACAACCCTTCGACTGTGACTGGTTTTCTTAGAATAACGAATGCAGCGAGTAAAAGCGGTGACAACAAGACCGGAGGAAGCCCGTTTGTGGAACATTACCTTGGACTATTGCTACCATCTCTGGTTGCACCCGGTTGCCCAACCCAGGTGATTATTCTCTTGAACCACTTAGAAATGACCATAAGCAGAAGTGGAAGTTTATCAATCAACCAACACACTGCTATTAAATCATCATTCTTAAATACATAGTTTATCACGTCAAACACTGCTCCTATTCCTTTTTACAAACTGAAGCTTATCCGGTTTCAGGGAAAAAAACAACCACCGACAACCACCCACAACAACAAGAACATGTGCAGCAAAGGTTCCAAACATGGGTGAGAAGACATCTTTCGTCTTTGATCTGTCTTCTACGCATTTTGACATCACAAATGAGTGGCTTTAGTGCACCCTGGGTTAGCCAAGCAGTGGAGATGAGTTACAATGGCTGCTATGCTATCGGTGACCAGCATGCAACCAGCTTGGATCAACCGCGGCCCCTGGAACTGGGCACCCACTGGGCAGGCACTAGGCAGGCACTGGGCACCCTGCACATGAGCCAAAAGGTCACCATGTCTCGGACAAACAGCGTATTGCGAGGCCTCAGCTGCCCCACTTCGGCTTTGGTGCTTCGGTGCTTCGGTGCTTCACACTGAGCTCTGGGCCCCTTCTGCGACATCGTGTCCTGTGCAACTGGGTCTGTGGATTTTCTCTTGAGAAATATGCAGCCATTCTTGGCGAAATGCTTTGAAGCTTCTGGTTCATCAGACTGAGATCATCCCAATCCTTTGTCGTGGGAGTTGTCAAGCGACTTCTGGCCTCAACAGTCGACTCGTACAAAGTGGAAGGCCACTCTGCCAGCGATGAGACTTTCCATTAAAGAGAGGTCCAATGAGATCCATATGAATTTCGATGAATTTCGCAACATTTGGAAGTAAATGATGTACATAAATTCAGCTATGAACATGTCCTGGGTCAAACTGCTGGTGGTACCACTGGATCTCCAGCACGTCCCAGCCCTTGGGACCTGTAGCTCCTGGTCCGCCTGGTGGGCCGACCTGGACAACCGGCACCACCATCCACCAAATACTTCCACCCAAGTAAAACCTAACCTGAAACCACGAGGATGTCGGAAAATGATGGAGAAACCACGGAAAATATCAGAAAATCATGGGAACATATGGAAACCGCACATGTCGAAGAGTCACACTTCGAACTTTCCTGAAATCAGGGAAGGGCAACAATGGCATTGTGCACTGACCTGTGTATCAAATGTGCTACGATCACACTTGGGTACAGCCCCAACTCCCCATGACTTCCCTTGAAGGTCCGAGGCTGGAGCCTTTCACATTCACAGGGCGCCAAACTTTGAGACTTTGCAATGGCTCCGTTTCAAGGCACATGAACTTCTGGGATCTGAAAGGACCCAAAGCTTTCAGAGTTCACTGGGATGTAAAAGGTGCGTGTCTTTCTCCGACTTCAACCATGTGCAATTCTGTCGAAGCAGGATTCCAAACACCACCCAGACATACCAAAACTGATGTGATACGAATCAAAGATCCTTCAAGATCGCCCCAATCTGCACCGTGGCACTTCTCCTCCCCCTGATCTGATCATCCGCAGGTTCCGTTGTCAACTTTTGACGCAAGCAGATTCGAGTTATTCGTCTCTCACTCGCGGTCCCTCCTGGCAGTCGCTTGCAATAAACTGGGGCAACACAAAGGTTTTTTTTCGGCTAAAGGAAGACCCCTTTAAACACTTTTTTTGCTGATTGATGCGTTTATAAACATGCCTTTTTCCCGCATGTCACTATCTCACAGTCTCGTACCATCTAGGAAGCTTATTCTATCTCCTCATGAAACCAATCTTTTTGTTGGCCTTTCATAGGCCACAGGCATCCATAGGCTATCCCCTGACCATCACCTGTCACCAGGAATGGTTGGCCGAACTTTCCCAAGGGTGCTACTGCGCAAAGCCGCCTCCTTGAGCGAGACCTTAAGAGCGAAAAGGTGACCCAAGCAAGAAAAAAAGAGCTCAACTCACACAAATGATTTGGTATAGGCTTAAAAGGGATACATACTTTCTTTGGTACATAAAAATCTCAATGTATACCATCAATATGGATATGCACATGTGTACTATGGAAATCTCTATATGTATACAAATGTAAATCTATGTGTATATGTCTAGATGTGATAATATGTCAATTTTGCTTGAAAATTGCCAAGAACATGAATGAAGCTTGAGACCTTAGTACGTGAAGCCAAAGATGCTGAGCTCATCTTTGGACCCCACCTACTCCTTCTCCTTCCTCGGCTCCTGACCAAGGGGGAAATGAACCAAGATGCTGAAGGGATTTCATGACCTCACATTGATTTCAAGTTGAATTTCACATGACTTCATGTCTTTTTCATATTGAATTTCATGTTTTATTTCAATGTTCTTCATTGAAGTTCCCTTTTTTGGTTTCAGTTTGTTGGACACAAGTGGAATGGCACTAGGCATTCTGGATTTGGCCACTTCGAAGGAAGGACCGCACGCGATTGGGAGATTCTGATCCCAGGAAGGATTCGAAACTACAAATACATCACTTGTTCATATAAATCTTCAATGATAGTGTAGTAAATCAATCAATTTACATAAATGTCTTGAATGCTTTTTGATTGATCTATTTGATTTTTTCCAAATCTTTCCAGATCAATGCACAAGTTTTGCTTACAATTTAAACTTTTGAGATGGCAAAGCGAGCACAAGGTTGCCTTAATTTGCCTCAACTATATGATTTTCCCTTCGTTTCTCTTCTCCAGGCTTGTTCAGGTTTCGCCTCTCACGACCTTCTGGCTTTTCACCATCCTTCTCCTGACGGGTGCTCCAAAACGTGAGAAAAGTCGCTGGAACTGAACTTAAGCGTTGGAAATTTGGCATCACTATTGATGGACAATCCCCGATCAAATTTGGCACAGTCTGATGTGGAGCCTCCTTCTTCTCTTTTGCAGCTCTCTCCATGTCCTGTACGGGACAGGCAGTTATAGAAGTCCGCAAAATGAACGGGATGTGAAACACACCTACTACAATGAATGTACAGAATCATACATGCACACGATGATACAAAAGACATGTACATAGATAGTGTAGCCGAATCATTTAGAATGGAGCAATGTGCAGGTGAACAGGGAATGAACAGTGTAGAAACATGTAGGCAATTAGATCATCATAGGTCATCATAGATCACCATGGATCACCATGGATCATCATAGATCACCATGGATCACATCATAGATTACCATAGATCATCATGGATCACCATAAATCACCATAGATCATCCTGTACTCCACATGGATATCACACCATCAACCAGGCACCTGCTTCTCTGCAGGCGTGGGCCCAAGGGGCGAGTAACTCCGTGCCTGAAATCGCTCTGACGCCGCTGAAACTGAGAAAAACACCTGGGACCCTGGGGGAAAACCTGGGGGAAACCCCCGTGGAAAACCTGGGGGAAACCCTGGGGATCCCATTGATATCCCATGCTCTTCAAAGTTAGGCACCTTTTGGATCCAGAAATGTTTGAAGCGAGATTTCGTTGGCTACTCCGAACTGCCCACGCAACAAGTCTCATCGATTTCATGGCTCTGGATCTCTTGCAGTGATGGTACTTCTCCATCAGGTCATAGCATTGGATGGCGACATCAGATCATCATTGCTATAAGCCACTGGGTCATCACAAATAGCCATTACAAAGAGCCATTCAGAACACTTCAGAACAACAAATTCCAAAAAAAACCGGAGACTCTCAGCCATGGTCAGAGCCAAAGGTTTCCATGGTCTTCCCTTTGCAGCAGCCAAGCAACGGAGAAGGTGCCCCGTTCGATTTCCCGGAGCTTCAACTGAACTGCACCTACGCTGGGCTACCGTTGGCACTGGTCACTCCAGGTTTGTTTCCGAACAGGCTAAGATGAAAAATGAGTGATACAGATGTTCATCGAACACTTTCAGGCTTGGTGCAAAGACAAGAAGCAAAGGAGTTGAAGAACAAAAATCTGTGTTTGAAAAAACCTTTTCAGATTTGGACGTTGAAACCTTCCCGTGTGAAAGAAAAATTCCAAGATAACGCGTTGCACTGGAAAACAACCTGGAAGAATGCATGCCGCACAAGTTGTAGCTATGTGTCACATATCTCAACAGGGACCTGTCTTGGTGCGCCTAGACAAAAAGGTGAGTACAATTCTACCCTTTTATTCTTACTTTGGAAGACCTTATACATGAAACATGCATTCATATGATGGGACACGCGCAATCTGACTTGTACACTGTTGATAATGATAACGATTTCCCATCACGGCTATCCTCATCAACCATTCTCAATCATCAATCGTGTTTTTCTGTCGTTGACCACAATCAGAACACCGATCCACTGGACACGAGCGGTGCACAAAGATATTGCTAGGCTGGCCAGCTCGGCAAGATGATAGGCTCCACGCCTTCTCTAAGGTAGTTATAGTTGTGTAGTTTTAACACATCTACATATCATATCTTATCATCAATCTCCAATCATAGTGTCCATCGTTAATGCCCTATCTTTTTAAAAAGACAACAAAGCTACAATCATCATCCAACAGCTAGTTGTCAACATCATGCTTGCTTCGACTGAGACATTACATTCCCATTGCTGTAGTATCATCAATCCCCCATCCCGGACCAACCATCACTGTTGATATAAAAATTTGATGAACCAACCAGAACCCCCAGCACAAACGGACCATAAAGCCACCACAAAGCATCTACTAATCATCCATTACCCAGCCACTGATCACACCCAGGTGCTTCAGGATCGCACCTTTGGGATGCTTCGCGGCTCGCATCACGTCATTCAAGGTCCTCATGTCTTCCTGGACAGCTTTCGAAGCACATCGGGATCTTCCCAATGCCAAGGACCAAGAGCAAACATGGTGTGAGGTGTCTACACAACTGATCCTTGTCATTGTAATTATGGAAGATCCATGTTGATATCAGTTTATAATGATATCATTATATATTGCTTACAATTATGGAAACCATGGTGATGGTATCCAAACAACAAGTTATCATTGTGGAAACGCTTGCATCATTGTATCAATATAAAATCATAGGTCTAGCTGGTGAAAAACAGTGATAAACATCAACCACCAGCTAATAGTCAAGTGCCAAAAGTCACCATCAATCATTGACCGATGATTGTTGACTAAAAACTCCTGGTTGTCGAAGCTCAATGTTTCATGGGTAATTTGAGTAATCATAAACGAACCTGATGGTATATCCAACACCGACAACACCAACAATCAGTAGTCATGTCATGAACAACCATCAGCCAACACCAAGGTGTGCAAATGGCTGCACCCACGAAGTGGCGAGTTCTTTCAGTCCATATTTGCTGCACAGGAAAGGTCAGGGTCATGGATTCCGCATGGACTCCGGGTAGAAGAATGGGTTGGCCATGCTATGATCATCCGAGCTGAAGATCACCAGTCGGGCAAAGACATCTGGAGATATCTCGGCCTGCCACTCTGGTCACCCACCAGTCACTCCTTGAAGGTGTTGGAACGGCTTCGCATCGCATTGATGAGTCGACTTCGCACGTTGTCGTCCAGCTTGAAACGACTACAGGTGGAATCTACCTGACGCTGCAGCCAGGGTCTGACACGTATAGCTGGTGGATGCCTTCGGTAACACGTTACGTTACCAAACATGGCCTCTTCCATCATCCAGCTTTCGGACAGTGGCGGTACACCTCGTCACGGGCTGTGTGCTTCCTGACGACTTCACACAACTTCCACATTAAAAATCATCCTGGAAAACACAAGCAGAAAACAAACAAAACCAAGCTATTGATCATTACAACAAGCTCGGAATACGACAATAATCATGCTGCATATGCATGTACTTTTGCATACACAAATGCAAATGCATATACCCGTTGTATTTAACATATACATGAACCTATCACCATATTTAACATATTATACATATCATATACATGTAAATGACAAAATTGACTCAATGACCACGGATTTCATAGCATGACTCCTGCGATTTCAATGAGCTGGTCCCCACCCGTGGCCAAGGCACTGGGCGCACTGCGTGTCTCGGGCTTCGCGACCTTGGCACCTTGGACGCTTCGGAAGCGCTGTGAATCTCAGCCGTTGGTTTTCTAAGGAAAGGTCTGCATCTCTGAGTCAAGATTTCATGCCGATATCATTTTATGTTATAGCATTTCATCTAACCACTAATAGTTCCATCAATAAGTATGATGAACATCAATGATTAATGATCATAATTCTCTGCCATTCATCCTTAAGCCAACTTCCTGAAACATGGGGGCAGCTGCACGGCAGAGACAAGAGAGGAGCTCCATGAAGCTGAGAGCATTCTGAGCCCCTAACCAGCTTCGCCTGACAACGATCCATCGCAGGCAAGGTCAAATTAACCAACCAACGAAGCCATCGTACGAACCCAGCCCTAGCAATCACCCAGCCCAACCCAAGCAATCACCCAACCCAACTAATCGAACACCTTCATAAACCAACCAACCCCAAGTGTAGTCCCAAGCTGGTCGCAGATCCCTGCCTTTGGTGCCAGGAGCCTCTTTGGCTTCTCCAGCTTTCTCGGGAGATGGTGACTCTTCCCTGGGACCATCATCAAGCATCTGCCAGACGATCAAGGTCACTAATCATCAAGATTCATCATGAGACAGAATCACTATACATCACTATTGACATCATATCACCAAACGCGATGTTTGACCAGCACTTCCAATCGCTGTTGCCCAGCTCACTATTAGGACGGTTCACAGGTAACCATGATGGAGCAGCTTATGAACCATGATCAACTGTTATTCAGCAACTGTTATTCAACCACCGTTGGTCATTAAATCAACCATCAACCCGCCATCCACCAGCATGATGCTGCTTCTTAACCTGTCACCGCCATGCTTCAGCACTCCTGGCACAGAAACATCTCCCGGCCTACCACCGTCACCCTTCCTTGGGAGACAGGGCTGGGGAAGCTTGAACATTTGGCAGCAAACAGTGACGCTTGGTAGGTCAACATTGATCACTAAGGATGGTCGATTTGCGGTGCCTAGATCACTTATTCTTCTAACTAATGACTACTGCGAGTTCAAGTTCATGATCTTAAATAGCTCTTGATGAACAGCAACAATGGCAGTCTACCGACTCATTGAACTTCTTTGGACAAAGCTGTGATCCCCAAGATGGGTCAAAGAATCTCCTGGTGAGCATCCCCAAGCACGCAGAACTTTGAAGCCAAAATGATGCACACAGCATCTCCACTCCAGCATCGCAGTCCAAGTGGCTTTCCCGTGAGCAAGTACCGAAAGTCTTCATCAGTGCCTTGACTCATGGATCAGTGGAAATGATGAAGGCACCTGTTCATGATGGTTGATGGCCACGAACATATTGGTTATGTTGAAAAATGACTTGTCCATCATGGTTCGCAGCCCCTCTTGTGTGGACAAGAAAGAAAGAACCCAACAGCCTAGATGGAATACGGGCTTTTACCATTATGAAGCATCATTGACCATTGCCAACCATCACTTGCCATCTTTTGCCATCATCATCATCATCATCATCATCATCATCATCATCATCATCATCATGAGCAAACATTCATCGCAATTGATCACATGAATCCATCTTAGAATGGTTGCTGTTTCTCATCATTACACCAGATTAAATCATATTCAGCCTTTAAAACCATATCAAACCATATTGAATCCTATCAAATCCAGTTTTCTCTGCCATTTTTTGCCACCACCACAGGGACGAAACTGCCGAAACATCAGATACCGAGCTCCCGCGCTCTTCTCCGAGACTTCTCCGAAGACCACCAGCAGATATCCGGAGCGACAAACGGGCGGCACCTTCGCCAGAAGCATCACAGATTTCTGGTTGGTTGGTGGTGCTCACCACCCCTTCATGAAAAATATGCGCAAGTCAACCAACCATTTGTTAATAATTACAAGGGAAAATGAAAAATGTCAATCAAACACCAGCCACATCTGGGTGCGTCTTCGTGTGTCACATGGTTGAGTTGAAGCTGGGGGATAAAAAGACATTCCAGAGATTTCAATGCAAACCTCGAGTTCATTTTCGGAGTTCATCACCGTTGGGACATGACAACAAGCTGCAGCTGCTTTGCTACTGGCAATTCTATTGGTCAAACCAGTTTTTGTGCTGGTAGTGTTACTAGCACAACAGCAACAAGCTGCGATTCGCCAAAGAAACCAGCTTTTTAACCTCCACGCACTAGCAATGGTTTTTGGACCTTGCATTTGACACACTTTAACTTGTCAAGCCAAACGCTCATGCTATGAGATCCATCGAGATGTATCATGCGTAGAAGACTCGAAAACTAACATTTGCATACCTTAGCATAGGATGCACAACAGCAAAACCAAAACAGAAATACTTCGAAGCCACCATCAACCACCAGCATCAACTACCAACCAGCATCAACTACCATCATCCACCATCATCCACCATCAGTCACCATCAACCACCACCAACCACCACCAACCACCACCTGACTTGCTCAGCCACCATCCATCAACCCATCCGCCAGGTCACTCCAGCGCGATGGAGTTCGCCATCCAGTCGTTGCAGTTCCTCCTGGAGAGCACCAGCGCTGGAAGATGGTGACCAGCAGATATTTGGCTGTTTTAAGTCCAGTGGTTCATTGGTGGTTTATAGGTGGTTTATAGGTGGTTTATGGTGGTTTATGGTGGTTCATAGGTGCTTCATAGGTGGTTCATAGGTGGTTTATGGTGGTTTATGATGGTTAATAGATGGTTTATGATGGTTAGTAGTAATGCTTGATAGTGATTTTCATAGGGATTCATAGGGGATAATAAGCACCTTGCTGAAATGCGCTAAGATTTTCTTTGGAGGTTCCCATGGCTGTCCTGCAAAGACTGTGCTCCGTTTCGCTTCAAATACGCCACCTTGCCGAAACCACAGACTTCACAGGGGAATTCAGTGAGTCTCATCCTGCTACTTTCTTTGTGAAAGTCGTGAAAGTGCACCAGATTGGAAACCTCTCTACGCAAAGTCTGCATCTATGTGAATGCAAGGATTCCTCACACATCAAGACTTCAGCTGTCCTAGCTCCCTCTCCAAGGCTGTGAAGTGGTGCCAGGGCTTGGACCAACTTCGGTTCAAAGCGTGTTTCCAGGTCCCATCCTGGGCATTGGATCAGCACCAGCCCTGCTACCATGGTGGATATCCAGTGCATCAGTTGGATGTAACCCTTGGCAAGCCTAGGCCCTACTAGGCATCACCATGGCCGCTGGCCCTACTAGGCATCACCATGGCCACTGGCTCTAAGCATCCTCCGCCAAGAGACTTTCCATGAAACCTTGGACTTCTTTGAGAAACGGATCGAAGCCAGTACCTGAAGACCTTGGCAATTCGGAATCAGGAACTGCTGAGGAAACGTATTTTCAATGCACATGTAATCAGGTAGCTATCTGATATATATATATATATGTATATGTATACACATATTCATGACATATATATATATATGCTATATCATATATACTTGTATCATACACATATTTGCTTGTCTGATTCTGTCTGTTTGACATGTGCCAAAATTTCTTCAACCTTCAGCTGTCTCTGAGCAACTGGCACAGGAGAGGAAAGGGCACCTTGTTAGAAACCCATCTCTGCTTCCATGATCATGGCGGGGCAGCTTAAGAAACATCAACCGCTCAGTATGAACAGTATCCCTCCATGTTGACCTTAGTTCATCAATCAACCGGATCAACCAACCAAACAAACTTTCTTTCCTCCTCTCCAGACATCTCTGCAGATTCAGTGGTGGTATGTTGAAACTACCTCGGTTTATATCCTATTCTGAATTCTCTGCTTTTCCTTCTACAAATCAACCAGCAAAACTCCAGTCACTATCAAGCACTTGGTGCTTAGTTCACACTTCTCATCTTGACATATCTCATTCTTCTCATCTTGATGTCTTCTACCTGGACGTGTACCTGGACCTAGAAGCCCCCGTTCCTCTCCACCACTTGGTACAAACCCATCGCTCATGCCCCACCTGGAGAAGTGAAGCCGCCAGGCCTCAAGTTGTGAAGTGGTGCCCTGTTCGCATCCTTCGCATCCCAGTGGTGCTAGGTGAGATTTTCAACAGCTTGGAGGACCAAGTTACTTGAAGAAGCACCAAGTTCTGACTGGGAATCGCCGCCACTTTTTTCTTGTCACAAAAAACGTCTAGAGATGTCTAGAGTAACTATGGGTGCACGAGTTTCTCAGATTGCTGCTGGAATGTGTACATATGCAATTACGCACATTTTAAGTAAACAACAAAATATGTGCATATATAGACACATTTTTATCAAACAAGAAAATATATGCGTACATCGACATTAATGTATGATATAGTCAGAGAAAATATTGATGTCAATCAAGTTGCAAGCTGTACGTTTCATGTTGACCCTCAGAGTCACAACCACCCAGCGACCTTCTGGGGCTCCCAGCAAAGGTCCAAGGCCACTTTGCGGCGCCGGAGGCATCGCCGGAGGCATTGCCGGAGGGCCTGGAGGGCCTGGAGGAGGACCGGGAGGAGCCTGAACCGCAGGAACCGCAGGAGCTGCAGGAGCTGGAGGAGCTTGAGGAAGTTGAGGACCCTTTCCAGGACCTGCGCCACAGGGTCTCTTGGTGAAGCGGTGGATCTTGTGGAAGAAATCATCTGCTGTGCATCGATGCGAAGGAACGACACGATGAATATGCATCCGATTTTCAAGGCAACGCCACTTGAGAAATTGCACTTGCAATATCTTGCAATGCGAAGGAACAATGAACAAGCAAAGAATACAGGCGCACTGGGGTTGCAAAAACTGGTAAGGATGGTTCATGACCATGGTTCATAATGGTGGTTTACAGAAGATACATGAAAATACTAAGCAACAATCCAGATATGCAAATGTATGTAGTGATTCATCATGCCTAATACTTGTTGATAACGGAACAGCCCACATCAAAACCGCAAATCTCAGCAGAGCCTGTCGTGCCCTGCGCTGCCCCTTTGCCCAGCAACCCTGGCAGGACCTGAACAAGAGCTGTGTTGAAACTCTTGATGTCTGTGGGACGACAGCTGAGGCCGTGTATAGATCCCGGTGCATCCACTAATGGGGGTACATCCTGAACCATATATACATAGATAGACACACATACACAGATAAAATCAAATACATCGCAGTTTCGAGTTCTGTCACTACCTTGACATCTTGCATTTCCCACGCGAAGTCTGAAGCCAAGCCACTCCTTTGGCAGCCAGGAGCTGTAGGCCTTTTCCTATCCTTGGACCAGAACCGAAAAAAACATCGGAAACTCGAGCCTGTTTGAAACATCAGCAAACTCGATGAATGGTGATTGACCACCACGAAACATCCAGAAGAATCTCGACGCAACTTTCTCCAATGCGAATCATGAAACAGAATTGTATCACCATTCACCATCAACTGCAAACGGGATCATCAAGATTCATCAACATTCATCAACAACAATCAAGATTCATCAAGATTCATCCACATTCATCAAGATTCATCCGCATTCATCAAGATTCATCAACATTTATCAACAATCATCCTCATCCATCACCATCCATCCACATCACCATTCCTCAACCCTTTGATGACCACCTTCACCATGTACCTCCAGTGATCCCTGGTGGACCCCCATGGACCGCCAAGGCGCAAGGCACCTTTGGCCCCTGAGAGGATCCCCGCCTCAGATCAGCTGTCATGGCACGGCGGGGCTCATAGCCACTGAGCTCGGCGCCAAATCGATGGGCCTGGGAAGACCATGGGAGGCACAGCCACGGCTTGACTCAACTCGGGCAGTTCAGGTGGATCTTGGGGGAAAAAATGTCAGGTGAATCTTGGAGTTTTTCAACGATTTTTTTGGGTTCCAAATCTTCTTCGTCAATGGATCATGAGAATTTTTTGTTAATGATGACCAGTGTTAATGCATCCATGATCTTTTTGGATCATGAGAATTTTCCACTGGTCATTGATGCTAATGGATGAAGGCCATGAGCCATTTCCAGTGCTGCTTGAGACCTCGATGGTGGTGACCTCACTGAGTCGGTGGACGCGTTCGGCCCCGGGGCCGTTCCGCTGGGCACGGGCGCGCTTGGCGGGGCACCTGCCGATGGTCTGGGGATCAAGCCATCAGTTCATGCCATCAATTCATGTCATCGGTTCATGGTATCAATCAATGGTATGGGTTCCATGCTATGAGTTCCTGTTATCAGTCAATGGTATGGGTTCATGGTATATGGGTTCATGGTATATCATCAGCATTGTAGCCATATTTTCATGTCATTTTTCTTATCAGATGTGCTTTTTCATCCAAGGTGGAACCCTTGCTCCCAGGTGGATGTCCCTGAAGCACAATCTGCGCCTGGAAGGAAAGCTTGAGGCCTCAGAAACACACCCTTGCAGTGTTTCAAGGTTGTCAAGGTCCTTGCAGTGGCTCCCATGTGGCCCCTGGTGCCATTGAAAAATGTTCGGGAATCCGAAAAGAGAAACCTGCCCCTGGGAGTTTCGCAATACATCTCAACCATTCTGGTTTAAGCTTTGAAGGGCAAGCACACCATCAGTAATCACGAGCAGTAGGCTGTAAACCATAAGACTAATTACACTAACCATGGTATCATGGTATCAACCTTGGAACTATTAGCAATCACTAGCTGTGAATCCAAGTGAAAGATCGCCGAATTCCGTCATCAAGCTCCAAACGCAGGTGCTTGCGCCTTGGAACTCAAACCCAAGCAGATCACCAAGATCAAGGCATTGGGATTCTCAGCTAGGCAGGAGTTGGAGATTCTCAAAGACATAAGTTGGGGATTCTCAATGGAAAACTTCTGATTGACGAACAGGATTTGTTTCCGCTTCGATTCGGGTGGCGTCTTTTCAGGTTCAACTCATTCCCGATTCCCGTTCGGCTTCCTCTTGGCATCCCGACCTGTGGCCTCGACAGATCAACGGTAAAGATGAACGCGAAGTGGCTTTCAAAGTTGCAACAGGTGCTTGCACGCATTAGATCTCCATGATTTTCCTTTGCAAAAATATCCGTGGAATCATGAAAGGACAACGGCTGAGTTGGTAGCATTGGTGGAGCACTCATGGTCCTGCGGAGGTCAAAAATTGAAACTGACCAAAGTGACCATGCACAAAAAAAGCAGCATTCACCCATAGCCAAGTGGGAAACACAACTGGAGTTTAGGAGTCCAGGAACTTTGCCACAGAACTTTTGACTCCGAAAAGTGCTGAGACTTCGACAGCAATTTCGCATCATGAATCAAAAGTGCTGAGAAGGACTGCTATCAGAAAATCACGCAAACAACTCCAACTTGAGATCTTCAGGTGCAGTTCACAACCCGAAAAACATATGGCTCTGAGTCTCAGAAACATTGTAAGCCTGGCTGTTCACATCCCAAACAACGACCAGGATAGAATCGTCTTAGCGATGGCAACGACTAGCCATTTGGCTGTGGGTCAAAACCCTGTACCCCTGGTTCCCCTATCTTTAACCATTGTTTTTCCTATTATTGTTGGTTAGTAGCCCCCAATATTGGTTGGTCAATATTGACCCATAGCCATTTCTATGCTTGGTGTCGTAGCCATCCATGACTTCTGTGACGGTTTCATAGCACCGAAGCCGCATCCTGGTCCCTGCAAACAGGCCATTGGCCTGAGTCTGGCCGGGTCAAGAAGTCCAATGGATTGGACAACCACCGTTGAGCATCATGGATAAGCCATCAACCATAATGATTGACCATCATGGGTGAACAAAACCCTTGGATAATAACCATAACGCCTGAGAATGACTTGTCTTGTCATTGTCCATAATGATGAACCAAGGATGGTTCTCAACCATCCCCGATCACCCAAGAAACGTTGTCACCGTTCGATTTGTGATGTTTAATCATAAAGGGTAAAGGATGGATAGCACTGATCAATCATCAATCACGACTACTATTGGCAATGATTGATGATTTATGATGACTTGTTTCAACAATACTGATTGATCATGGTTGATCATGGTTTACGAGTAATCGTTCTCAGAATACTGATGATTAGCACGCATGATTATTCAACCTTGATCTGGTCTAAGATTGCTCATCTATCGATCACGGTTGATCATGGATGAATCAATCAATCATAGATGAGTAATCAACGACACACCTTGAGTGTCATGGATCATCATAATCAACCATGATGATTACCATGATCAACCATAGATTGATGATCATGACTCATGACTGTTTGGTGGTTTCAACCCCTGTGAAAAATATTGGCCAACCAACCATTTGTTAATCATTACTAGGGAAAATCATCAAAATGTTTGAAAGCACCAGCCAGATGATTAATCAATCATGACGCACCCACACACACACACACAGTTGACCAGCGACCACCATCAAACAGCCAGCAAATGCCAGCAGTATGGAAATCCTTGCGGCCCAGCAACGCCTCCCTTTTGGCAAGCAGCCTTCAAGAGCTTCGTGTACAACCGGTTGACACAGCTGAGTGATAAATGACCATGGTTCTATGATGATTGTGGATGATTTTAGGTGATGGTTTTTGATAGTTGATGATGCTAAATAATATTCAGATAGTTGAAGATGGTTCATGATGATGAATGACAAGCTTCCAAGTACTCAATCAACATGAAGAATATGTTGACGTGAATACCCAGGACCAAAGGCGTGAATCTCTTCCAACCCGGAAAAATGGCAAATGCTCGCTGCCAGCGCACTATGGTGTACAACTAGCACACACCTCTTATCACCTTTAAAGTCCTCAGGTTTGTCGCAACAACCTGGACTGTACCTTGGCTCCACCATGATTTTTGAATGTCTCACTTCAACCTTGGAACCTCGGGATGTGGATTCCTCTTCATGGAGCTGTCAATGAATCAATCGCGATCTTCAATGGATAAAAGGCAGTCCCAAATTGCTGGGGTCCACATTCAACATGGCAGACCAGGAGTACGCATGCCGATACTTGTCACAATGATTGGGGCTAAACCATCAATGATGTTGATTACTACTCCGATGTTTAGTCGCGGATATGAATCCGCCATCATATCAACCATCACCGGTGTCCAGTCATGGACACATAATCAAACCCTAAATGTACCTCAAGAATCTCACATCTGATCAACTCTTGATGTGCTTCATAACTCTACCGTAAACCTTGGGGTGATCCTTGTTGGTGCCTTCCCATGGACATTTCATTCGACCCGAAACGCAAGGAATGTGACCCATCGGCTGCTGCGCTTAGCTCTACACCTCGGGCCGTTCCCAAGCTGCGCTTAGCTCTCGGCTCGCCTCGCAGGCCTCCGCTTCTGCGTAGCTGTTGTACTTTCTGCGGCAGTACTCGCAGGCATAGGTCACATCCTCCTGGTCCGGTGGGTGCTTGCGCCGAAGATTGAATCTTGATTGCTCCGTTGGTTGATCATGACCATGATCATCATTAACCTCCTTGGTTTTTGTTTAGAAACCCTAAGATTGCTTGGTTGGTTGATCATCCTCCTTGGTTTTTGTCTTGAGGTGTAGCCCTCAAGTGATGCTTTCGAGCATTGAGACGGCTAGCCTCACCACCTGCCACCAGGACATGCCAGGGCCATCCCCCTCTGCGAGTGCAGTCCTCTTCACCTGCAGGGAATGATGAGAACCAAGGAAAACAACATGTAACCGCGCCATGATGGAGGTTCCGATGGTCATGATTTTTGGTGGCATATCTGCTGCTCCACTGTGGGTGGATGCTCTTCACTCCCCCATGAGTGGTTTCCAACATTGATGAACGTGGTTCCTTTCTTACCAGAGATAGCGTAATGATGAGCTTCTTCCTATGAACAGATGAAAAGGGTTTCACCAATGGGGACATCAACCAACAACGAAAGGTGTGATGACTGAGAAGGAGTAGCCATAACCAACAAGAATGAAACTAGCTATGATTGGCACCACATCGCTGACGTGTTCTCTTTCTCTGGAAACAACACCAACACCATGGCTGTGTCTTGGCCACATATATATCCATAATCAATCTTGGTTGTTTACAAGTGGAATTGGCCCCAATTTGGTCCTGCAAAACCTACTATGGGTAAAACACTTCATTCTTGGTACAGTACCTGAGAGAACGTTGGTTGCACCAAGTAATCATGTGACAATCACCATAGTTTTATCGACTGTAGTACAAAAAACCATTGATATCCATTGACATAGCCAACATCATCTGATTGGTGTCCTAGACTGATGTTGGACACCAATATGACCTACATGACACCCGTGGTTAACCCATATTGGTCCTAGGGCATACGACCTATATGGGTTACACCAGTGGACCAGGAAGAATCACCGCAGCTACCCTTGGACGCAACGGCCTGGTGGCGGTGCACCGGGTCCTGTGAGACGGCTCCAGTGAGGGTTCATGATGGGTAAGACTGGTCCATGATGGTTACTCATGTGGCAACAATATATGTATACTGGCTAATAATATATACTGATACTTCTAATAAAGATTACTCATGGCTAAAATGGTTGATAATGGTTGATGTTTATTACTGGCTACTATTGGATAAGCCAATAGTGACCACCGTCATTGAAAGTTAAGACTGGTAAGACTGGTCAATGATGCTGAATGATGGCTAACCATGCAATGGTCAATGATCGTTGATGGCGAACGATGGTTTCATAGTGACGATATCTTAGCTGATGGCTTGTGGCATCGACAATGTTTCATGCTGGTTAACGTATGTTCATCATGCTTGATGCGGACTCACCACCATTATGGTCAACCATCAGTCAGGAGCCATGGTTATCCAATATTGACAATGAGCCATCAGTATATAGCCATCATTAGCTGTCATTCACCAGCATTAACCATGAATTCACAATCAGTTTACCAAAAGTGCACCACAAATAAGCCAGCAATCAACCAGCAAGTAACCATCACATAACCACCAACTTACCACCAATTCCAAATGGCCCCTGGTCCTGGGGGAAGCGGCGACCATCCATAGACCCTGAGACAGATGGGGATCGGATGGATCATGCTAAACCGCCATTGAACAAATCATTCACCCGAAACAAACGTGGAGATCTTCACATGTCTTCCCACATTTTCACACCCATTCATAAACTTATGGACTCATGGTCACATCATGACGGCTGAAATTGGCTGATCATTTGATCATGTCAATGTTACGAAGCTGAACTCTGAGCCATTTCCAACAGCGATTCCACTGAGGACCCGGCTGCATGGCATAGCTCTGTGCCGCAAAGGCTGTGGTGAGTCTGGAGCTCCACCAATTCCAAAACTGCTTCATGATACGCTGGTGGATGCTTGGATAGTGGCAGACAATGGTGGTGATCCCAAACTGGATCATGAATACTCCGCATGATTTCATCATGTCTTTGTTGTTAGTCTTTTCATGTGTGTTGCCCAGGTGATCAAGGCACGTTGTTCTTGCATGCTCTGCAGAAGTTCTATGGTGAGTAGCAGCTCTTCACTTGCAAAAGCGCCATTGGGGACTGTAGGAAGACAGTTCCAGTTTTGTTAGTCCATCTGCTGCAACATGTGACCTTTGGGCACGAAACAGCAACACGGTCATGCTGGAAGCCATGCTGAAGATTGAAAACGTGCGACCAAAACCAGAACCTCTGTGGACAAAATCTGGGGCCACAGGTTCTGGACTACAATTATGAATCATTCATCGGTCACAAATCATGAATTCATCAACACACATTCACCAAAAATGAAACATAGATCAAACACAAAAAGCTGTTCATCACCCCTTTCTGCTGCACATGAAGCTCAACATCACCAGAGATTCACCAACCACCACCTTCAACACGAGAGTTGGGCCTTCCCTGGTGTTCCCTCAGTGTACCCCTGGTGTTCCCGGCTCGTCTTTTTGCTCGTAGTAGGCATTGAAATCCAAACGGCACAGCAGGAAGCTCAGGATGCTGATCGAACCGCTGTGCCTCTCAGGTTGGTCCTGGACAGCCACTGCCATTGATGGATCATAGAAAGATCAAAAACATTCTTAAACGCAGGTATCATCCTCCTCCTCCTCATCATCATCATCGTCATCGTCATCATCGTCATCATCCTCATCATCGTCATCCTCATCATCATCATCATCATCGTCATCATCGTCATCCTCCTCCTCCTCATCATCATTATCGTCATCGTCATCATCGTCATCATCCTCATCATCGTCATCCTCATCATCATCATCATCGTCATCATCGTCATCATCATCATCCTCCTCCTCCTCCTCATCATCATCATCGTCATCGTCATCATCGTCATCATCCTCATCATCGTCATCCTCATCATCATCATCATCATCGTCATCATCGTCATCCTCCTCCTCCTCATCATCATCATCGTCATCGTCATCATCGTCATCATCCTCATCATCGTCATCCTCATCATCATCATCATCATCGTCATCGTCATCATCGTCATCATCGTCATC
>VSDK01001819.1:133515-161015 GCA_009767595.1 Symbiodinium kawagutii | reverse complement strand
CCTCAGAAAATTCAGTTGAAAAGCATGATGTCGCGATGCTTATGTCTATCAAGATCATGGCATCATATAGCACTCCTTGACTATAGGGAGTACCATGGAGTACCTATAATGACAGGTTTTTTTTTCTTGGAACGAGGTGTGAATCACCTGGTACCTCGGATCACTGTGTTCATGATTGGCTGCTGCATCTCTCTTTGCTGCCTGCACAAATTGGGGATCACCTGTAAAACGCTTATCTGCTCCAGATTTTCTCGGCTCTCCTTCACAAATGTTCTCCATCTACTCGGTTGCAACTTCTTAGTGAGATTTCAATCCAGTCCCATCACATCCCATCAGATCCCATGCTTCGAAGATGTCTATGGGGAACTGAGTTTTGAATCTCTTGAATCGCTGCCGTCCACGATCCCAAACTCCCACGCGCCTCGCTTCCTCTGGAGAGGAAGGCCCCCTCTTCGACACCAGCGAGGTACCGCTCATGCTGCGAAATCACCTGGTCACTGCAGCCCTGGTCCTGTGGAGGTAAACCTCGTGCTATGTTGCTGCTACTGCTGCTGTTGGCATCTTCTAGATGCATCAGGATACGGCTTGGATGCCCTGCAGAAATGGGAAACCGAATGTTTGAATGGTGGTGCCAAGCACTTTTGCAAGCCACTGGAAACTTTGGGGGGGCAACCATGTGCAACCAATGAAGCAATCAAACGACCAGCCAAGCAATCGAGCAAGCGACTCACCAACCAAGCAACCATGCAACGATCCAACCAGCGAAACCATCGAATCCCGTCAACCCATCCCTTGAATCGGAAAGGATTAGCCTCCGATTCACCTAGCTGGAAAATCACTGACCAGGGAAACCGCCGGGTTTCCCCAGGGTTCCCCAGGGATTTCCCGTCAGACCCTGGTGGAGCCCCTCTTTCCTCCCTGGCACCTGATCCAAATCGGTACTCTTCTGCCAGCCGCTCTGCAGCTGGGCCCAGCAGCTGTCTAAGACCTGGTTCCGCACACGTTTTGGGCCAGGCCGAAGTCACCCTGATGTCACCATGAAAACTTGTAGTCGCCATGAGTTAGCCATCAATCAATCATCAGTTAGCAATCAACCACCGATTAACCATCCATCAGCCACCAGTTGAGCATAATGAGCTATCAACTCAAAGTCAAGCACCACCCCACCATCACTGAAGCATGATAAGCTATGACTAGTCTATCATCAGCCTTCTGTTGCGATTCAATCATCGTTTTAGATCTCTGCCTTTGGGCATGCCAGCTCTGCGATTTGAATTTCCGTTACCAATCAGAGAGCCCGATTACAAAAACAATTAACCATGATGAAGCCAGCTCAATCCAAATCAACATCATTGACCATCATCAACCATCATGATCATCAACCATCGTTACCCATGATGTCCGCCATCCTTGTTGGCTCTAACCCACAACCGTCCCATCTTCCACTGGACTTAGCTCATCATCAGACCTCCAAGACGTAAGACTGCACGTTTTGCACCTGAGGCAGAGTTCTCCAGTGGCAAAAGTTGACGTTGATTGATAAATTTGGTGAATCTAGTGCGACTTGATGTACAGGAGCTAGAAGTTGGAATTATCATGCTTTGGTGAAGAAATCTGAAAGTTGGAAACCCACCATTGATAGCTGGTTTACATTGGTTTGCTATGATGATGAGGATTTTCAGCTTGCAGGTTGATGAGTTTACTAGAGTGTACATGATGTGATCATGACATACTTGTTGATCGATGGACAACTTAAAAAAAACAGATCCGGAAACCTCTAGACTCTTATGACCAAGACTTTCGTTTGGCCCAACAAGAGATCATTGTTTTAAGTCTCCAAGAAACCTTCCAGACCAGGAAAAATAGGGATCAACTTCACTTGGTCCAACCTCTAAAGCCTTGCACACGTGGAGCGGGTCTGGTCCCGGGCACGAAATGATGCATCTCGTTCCGAAGACACGTGCAGCGGTGGAGAGTTTGTTTCACTTCCAACTTGAGCTCTGGAGACCAGTGCTGCAACGAGTCGCGTTCCCGGCTGCACCTCGGCTCCAACATAGCAAGGTACCAGAAGCCGGAAGAACTCGACTCTCCGCTGGGGTGGTGCCTTGTGTTCCAGTCATGGGCACTGGACCTTTGGAATCCGAGTATCCCCATCTTGCTGAATGGATGGGCGTAGGTTTCATGTGGAAAACCCTGGTGGAACGCCCAGTGTATCTCCTGCAGCCTCGACACACCAAATGTCGCTGCAGCACCATGTGTTGGTTCCAGCTGACTGCCAGGCCATGCGAAACACGCCTGCGCTGCGACAATGGGGAGCCCCATGGAGCCAACGGGTTTCAAGTCACAGTGCTGGTTGGCTTTGGATGTTTGGACAATGGTTGGACAATCTGGGCTTGTCACCATCTGTGGATAAAGGCACAACACGTCAACCCCGAGGCATCCAACAACTCCCAAGCGGCAAAGGCATTAGAGTCTTAGAAGTATCTGCCGTGGACGCTCCTGAGTTTCCACAGGAAAGAGAATGCACGGTCGTACTTCTGCATCACCGCTGGAGTAAAGACCACCTGTGCCAAATGCTGAATTGGTAATGACGAACAGGTGGCAAAATTTGATCACATCATGTTACAGCACAACAGGCATCCATTTGACTCTTATCACCATTTTTGATTGGTTCGCTCAAACGATCTGGTAGTTGCCAGCAACAAAGGGGCTGACTCAACCGATGTTAGCAGCTTAAACTACCATTTGCCGTTCTGGAAAATCAATCAGCATCCCGCATGGGTTAACCTCTCAATATTTGCTACATTGTTTGGGGCAACAGTAGTCAAACCACCATCAACCCTGATACAAACTCAGCTTTTTGTGCCGTTTAGTAACCCCCTGTTGCTCTGCACACCCAGGGTCGCATCTTCCGAAACAAATTGAACCGACTCAAGTACCACCCTGTTTTTGAAAACTCACCCACAAAACCGCAACTTCAAACAACCATCAACCAGCAACTCACCAGCAACTCACCAGCTCCCCAAAGTCCCCCATGGGTGGCTTCACCGTTCGACCCCTCTGGGTCGACCGCACGTGCAGAGGCGAATCGATGGCGTAGTCCAACAGGAAGACGTCCCATCCCACGTCGCCCCGCTCTGCAGGCCGTAGCTTCACGGCCAGGCGCGCCAAAACGTCGCTGGGGCAGAACTGAGCGTTGGACTGGCGAAGGGCCTGGCGAGTGGCTGCCTGATGGGTGGGTGATGGGTGGTGGGTGGTGGGTGGGTGGGTTCAATTGGTTGGTTCAGTTGGTTCAGTGGTGGTTGATGATGTTGATGTTGGTTAAATGGTCAATGAATAGGGAAACTAGTGGTTATTGATGGTTCATGATGGTTGGAAGTTGGTGATGGGTGAGCATGGCTGGGTTGTGGAAGTTAGTGATGGGTCAGCTAGTGATTCTTGGAAACATGATAGGGGATAGTGACTTGGTGGTGGCTGGTTGGTAAATGACGATGATGCTTGTGCGAACTGGTTGGGTAGTTAATAGTGCGATGATGATGCATTCGCTGGTTCTTATGAGGACAGCTGAGAGCCAATGGATAGTGGTTCTTCAGAGTCGCACAGCCCGGAATGGCCTTTTTGTCCTGTCCATTTGAAGCCGATTATGGATTGAATCAAGTGAACGAATTGAATGAATTGAATGAATCGAATTTAATCAATTGAACGAATTAAATGAATCAAATTTAGGATAGAGACATCTTTTTTAGGACCCCCAGTCTGTGGCTAGGGGATTCTTGTAGAATGACTTGAATGAATATGATGAGCATCCCCTAGGGGTTAACAGCTGATCCACAACGAACCCAAGCTGAGGAGCTCAGGAGCGGGTAAATCAGAGTCCAAGTCCCCAGCCCGCCACAGCTGAGGTCCTTCGCAACCGTAGTTTCTTCATCATTCAAAACAGGGCATTTGGCGGCGATTTGGCTGCGATTTGCTTCTGCTTGTTTTGTTATTGAAGCATCTTCCAATGCCTTCAGCCTTCAACTGCTTGCAGCTGCTTGCAGCTCAGTCCAGCCACCAGTGACTCCCTCACTGTCCCAGGTGCCATCTCCAGGAAACCCATGAGTTGGTGCTTGTGGAGCTTGCTGGCGTCCAAATCCAGCTCCTACCAACTGGAATCAACCAGTTGACCGGCTGAGAGTTGAGATGACAGGAGAGATGATTTCCTATGAACTTTGGCCAGATCTATTGATGATGATGATGATGATGATGATGATGATGATGATGATGATGATGATGATGACAATTGGCTATATCCGGCTCGTGCGGGTGCAGGTGCGGATGATGGTGTTTGACTCGGGCCGAGATTCAGTTTAGGGGTTGATGCTTGCGTTGGTCAACAAGGGCACAGCTAAAAACTATGCCGACACAGAAAAACAACTGTATAAAAACAATGGTACATAATGGCTTTGCCAACGTTCTGTCATACGCAATTGTTGGAAATTCTTTGGCATGATGACCCAAATGAGACAATTGTATAACCAATAGTTTGAGAACCGCATCCAATGGATACTAAAAACGCTTGTGAACCCCAACAGCCGGAACCCCCAAAATCACTCGAGGGAACTTTCGGATTCCCAGGCTTTGATTCTAACGGTGAAATGAACAATCATGAACATCAGCGAACCGTAGCTCTATGGCATATATGTTCGATTACATCCCTGTGTGGGTGCTAGGTTGGCTTTGAAATAAGAGTTAGGTATATAATCCAGCAAGACAATAGTTGCAAACAAAAGGAATCAAGTTGATATGATGATCGCACTAAACTAATTCTGATCTTCGTTGGGATGTTCTGTGATCAAGTTCTTGGCGTTGTCTGGCTCTGATCTGCCAAAAGAATGTGCCATGGGATGCCATGGGTGATGTTGTCAAGTAGCTATCTGATCCTGGAACACCATCAACACATGCATGAATGTGGCGGTCAACCGCATTAAGTGAATCTCTAGGAATGAAAACCTGAACATCGTTGAAAACTCCCAAGCAGTTACGGACTTTTACTCGTTGCGCGCAATCAATGGGAACTGTTGAATGGCATGCTGAACCTGCCAGAACTGGCAATTGCGTTCAACGTTGCAACAAGCGAACCACCTCACCGTGGCCATTCTGAGCTGCTACAGAAAGAGGTGTAGTCCCGTCAAGCGTCGCCTGGTTCACATCAACGTCAGCTTCAACCAGGAAGCGAACCAGTTCCATGTGGCCATTCTTCGCTGCTAGAGACAAAGGTGTTGTACCGTCAATCATTGCCTTGTTGACATCAGCACCAGATTCAACCAAGAAACGAACAATCTCAATTTGGCCGCTCTGAGCTGCTGCAAACAAAGCTGTTGGACCACTGTCATTGGCCTTGTTGATGTCAGCCCCAGACTCAACCAAAAAGCCAACCACTTCCATGTGGCCACCAACAGCTGCCATGCCCAAAGGGTGTGCACCGTTGTTCTTCGCCTTGTTCATGTCACCGCCAGCTTCAACCAAGAAGCGAACGACTTTCATGCGGCCATTCTGAGCTGCTACAGAGAGAGGTGTAGTCCCGTCAAGCGTCGCCTGGTTCACATCAACGTCAGCTTCAACCAGGAAGCAAACCACTTGCATGTGGCCATTCAAAACTGCTAAAAACAAAGGTGTTGTACCGTCTTTCATTGCCTTGTTGACATCAGCACCAGATTCAACCAAGAAGCGAACAATCTCAATTTGGCCGCTCTGAGCTGCTGCAAACAAAGCTGTTGAACCACTGTCATTGGCCTTGTTGATGTCAGCCCCAGACTCAACCAAAAAGCCAACCACTTCCATGTGGCCATTCAGGGCTGCCATACCTAAAGGGTGTGCACCGTTGTTCTTCGCCTTGTTGATGTCACCGCCAGCTTCAACCAAGAAGCGAACGACTTTCATGTGGCCATTCTGAGCTGCTACAGAGAGAGGTGTAGTCCCGTCAAGCGTCGCCTGGTTCACATCAACGTCAGCTTCAACCAGGAAGCGAACCCGTTCCATGTGGCCATTCAGGGCTGCCATACCTAAAGGGTGTGCACCGTTGTTCTTCGCCTTGTTGATGTCCCCGCCAGCTTCAACCAAGAAGCGAACCACTTCCATGTGGCCATTCAGGGCTGCCATACCTAAAGGGTGTGCACCGTTGTTCTTCGCCTTGTTGATGTCAGCCCCAGACTCAACCAAAAAGCCAACCACTTCCATGTGGCCACCATCAGCTGCCATGCCCAAAGGGTGTGCACCGTTGTTCTTCGCCTTGTTCATGTCACCGCCAGCTTCAACCAAGAAGCGAACGACTTCCATGTCGCCATTCTGAGCTGCTACAGAGAGAGGTGTAGTCCCGTCAAGCGTCGCCTGGTTCACATCAACGTCAGCTTCAACCAGGAAGCAAACCACTTGCATGTGGCCATTCAAAACTGCTAAAAACAAAGGTGTTGTACCGTCTTTCATTGCCTTGTTGACATCAGCACCAGATTCAACCAAGAAGCGAACAATCTCAATTTGGCCGCTCTGAGCTGCTGCAAACAAAGCTGTTGAACCACTGTCATTGGCCTTGTTGATTTCAGCCCCAGACTCAACCAAAAAGCCAACCACTTCCATGTGGCCATTCAGGGCTGCCATACCTAAAGGGTGTGCACCGTTGTTCTTCGCCTTGTTCACGTCACCGCCAGCTTCAACCAAGAAGCGAACGACTTTCATGCGGCCATTCTGAGCTGCTACAGAGAGAGGTGTAGTCCCGTCAAGTGTCGCCTGGTTCACATCAACGTCAGCTTCAACCAGGAAGCAAACCACTTGCATGTGGCCATTCAAAACTGCTAAAAAACAAAGGTGTTGTACCGTCTTTCATTGCCTTGTTGACATCAGCACCAGATTCAACCAAGAAGCGAACAATCTCAATTTGGCCGCTCTGAGCTGCTGCAAACAAAGCTGTTGAACCACTGTCATTGGCCTTGTTGATGTCAGCCCCAGACTCAACCAAAAAGCCAACCACTTCCATGTGGCCATTCATAGCTGCCATACCTAAAGGGTGTGCACCGTTGTTCATCGCCTTGTTCACGTCTCCGCCAGCTTCAACCAAGAAGCGAACGACTTCCATGACGCCACTCTCAGCTGCTACAAACAGAGGTGTTGCGCCGTCAATTGTCGCCTTGTTCATGTCAGCACCAGATTCAAACAGCAAATGCAAGCATGGCCGGCAGCCTTGCCACGCCACAAGGTGGATAGGAGAGAAGCCCTTATACTGATCTGAAAACTCGAAATGCCAATTTGGGTCTTGCGGCTCTTCAAGACATTCTTCCAGCGATTGAACATCACTGTTCATGCAAGCTTCAATCAGTCTCCTTTCTCGCACAGCATCTGGTGTCTGGAACTGCAACAACACAGTCTGTATGTTTTGAGGAGGCAAGGACAGCTCTTCTTCAGTCGAAATCTCACTTCCATCTTCAAGAAACAGCCTTTGTCGAAACCTTGAAATGCCAGTGATGGAGAACACATGTGTTTTCAGGGATTTTGTGGACCTGCCATTCACTTCTTCAGTGTTCAAAGTGGCAAACGACTCCCCAGAGAAGTGTGAAATTAGGTGAAACATGGCTGACCTACTGCTTTGGTAGTTGATAGGACCTTGAACCAAAACGTCCGATAAACATCAAGGTGAACCCACCACTTGCTGGCCTCACCTGAGGGGTTGGATAAGCCTTCAAGGGTTGAAGATGGTCGGGCCTTAGCAAGCTCTTGTTAAGTGGGAGCGGGCTGTACTCAGGCCGCTCAACATGACCATATGCTTGTGGGAAAGGGCTTAGGGGGTATGGTATCCAAAAACAAAAACATAGCAGCCTGGTCACTTTGGTAGACTCAAGCACAGCACCAGCGATGGGTAAACCGAATCAGGAAACGCTTGCCACATTCTTCAGCTGATCAATCATTCCTGTGCTTCCTACAAGAGCTAATTATCGATTATCAATACTGCTACTTGATAAGCACACTAATAAAAGGACATAAAAGGAAAATCATATGTTGGTGATCGCCTCCACTGTTGGCATTCCTTCGGTGATAAATGATGACCAACTCGCTTTCCAAACTCGGAGTTCGGAGTCTCCTCGTGTAGCGCATCCATCAGACTTTCCACAAAGTCCCCCTGGCCCAAGAGCAGGAAACGCCTCACAAGGAGCGAGGCTCAGCTGGGATCAACGCTTCAGCAACCTGGTCATCAGCTGGAGATTGATATTTCGGATTCACTGGTCAACTGTAGTGATCAACAGGTGCCACATGGGACTCACATGGGACTCACATGGGACCCAGTGCCGCTTGTCATCAACAGATCTGTCCCAAAGGCTCAACTCAAGTAGTTGTGCGAGATGAATTCTCTTGCTCACAAGCTGGTCTCGGGTCAACAAGCGGCCATCATGGTCACGAACAGATTAGCCAAGCTGCTTATTGACCATCGTTGATAACCACCAATTCACAACTTTATCAAAAGACATTGATCATCAACCAACCATTATCATCAAGATCAGTAATTGGCCAGCCAATGTAAGTGACCACAGTTTCAATTCAAAGATATTGAAAACACTAGTCATGACCATTGATCAACTAATGTTTGGTATTGTCCTGTCTTGTCATTATCAGCCAACCGTAATCAACCAACCATGAACAGTGATCAACCAACCATCAACAATGATCAACCAACCATCATCAAGCAACATCAACCATGAGTACCCGAATCTTCAAGAATTGACCACCATTGACCGTCACTAACCACCATGATAGCCATAGTATAGCCATTTTATCACCATCATAGATGCGGCCTCTTGTGTGATTAGCCGGTGATGGTTCGTTCAAAGAACAACGAGGACCTCCAATGAACTCAGGTAACGCCTAAAAAAGGAGTAGGTGCCGACCGCGATGATGCGTTCAATGCAGTGATGTTTCGTTTATGTTGGTTGATTTCTTGGTTTAAAGAGGTCAATTCAATGGTTCATCACACTTCATCATTCCCGAAGACTGGTTAACATATGTGAACATTTGACCCTGGTTGCCTCCAAACACAACTTTGACAAACGACTTGGATAAACTTCGACACACGACTTGGATGATGCCTAAGACTGGCTTCAGGTCCCCTTCCCTTCCCTCCTTTCCCTTCCCTCCTGAGAGCAAGAGCATGCTCACCTGAGAATCAAGAAAATTCAACATGATTTCAACATATCCTGGGCATAGCAATTGGACAGTTTAAGCATCGATTTCTATACAGTTCTGGGATCAAACATACAGTGAATGGAATATGAATGGCTTTTATCTATATGTGGCATTGTGAATGGCATAAATCCACGGCATCTGAATGGCCTAAAAACCAGTGATCTCCCCATGTCTGTGGCGGGCACCAAGGGCATAGTGATCCATCATGAGCTTCACCAAATGCTCGTTGTTCTGCAACGCAGCCTGCTCAACCTCGGGGATGATGTGTTAGAGCTGTAGGCCATAGGATCATTTACCGCACATGCACAGCTGGCGTCAACATCAACTGATGTCAGGCGATGGCAGGTGATGTCACTTGCCAAATGATGTCAGGTGATTTCAGGATGTATCCGGTGATGTCAGGTGATGTCAGGTGTCAGATGCCATCAGGTGTGATATCAGAAGCGCCATGTGATCTCCACCCTGGAAGCTACAGCAGGCACCAACGATGGCTCGGTCTTGGACGCGGCTTGCCAGGTCCAGGGAATCGAAGGAAGCGCCGATCTCCTACAGCTGTCCCCATCAAAGCTTGGTCCAAAACCCTGGTGGGTCGAAGCTACTTCCGTATGTCCATAAGCTAAGGGGTTGGTTGATGTTGGTCCCCCTAGCCTGGTTGGTAAGCTATTCTAAACTGGTAAGGCTATATCGGTTATGTGCAAAAAACAGTAAGCTCAGACAGGGGTTACAAGTTATGTGCATGAAACAGTTTGCTTAGAGCTTGGTTGGAGCTGGTGACATGATGCCGTCGGCTGCACTTCCGCAGCCAAGCTCGTGCTCCCCAACAATGCTCGGGGCCCTGATGATCACCAGGACTGCCAAGCGCCCAAGCGCCCAAGCTGCGTCTCCTCCTCTTCAGCAAAGACGTCTGCACCTGGCTCTCAGCGGATCGATGCTTGAAACCGCTTTCGAACCGTAGTCAGATCTAACCGTGTTTAGTCAGATTCGTCAGATTACTTTTTGATTTCAGTCGGACTAGTCAGATTAGTTGTTAATGCTTTCAACCGATTAAGAACCAAGAGCCATCCACTGAAATCCTGGATCATGAGCCAACCAACAAGTCTAAATCTGCAAATCACCAGTGTCAAACATCTTGGCTGATGATTCATTGACTCATCACTAGCTGATCCCTGCCGATGATCATCAACCTAGGCTTCACGATGCCCCCCTTCCCCTGACACCATGCCTGAGGGAACCCAGCTCTGTCCAGGGCAGCAGAGTCGAATGAAATTCACGGATTTTCCTGGCGATTTGGAACACGCAACAGTCTGTGGATGGTTCATGGTTGGTCAACGGCGGGTTCATGGTTGGCTAATGGTTGGTCAAAGGTTGGTACAATGACTGGTCAATGGTTGGTATCGTTGGTTCAAAGCGGCTCATCAGCTGATCCTGGGGAGCTGCGGTCATGGTCCACCAATGACTTGAACCATGGGCACCCATCCCCGGGCAAACCAAGGTCCTTACACCGGGTTGCGAACGTGTCCCTCCTGGTGTCACCCCCCAAGCATCATTGTCAACCCCCATGTATCATCAGTGACCATCACCAACCACCATCATCAATCTCTATTTTCAAGTATTATCAACCACTATGACCCACCATTGTCAACCACATGAACCGGACAAAAACTGATCAACATCATCAACTAGTGGTCAATGTCAACCACTATCATCAAGTATGATCAACCATCAGAAATTCAACCACTATAAATCTCGTGGTCGATCATGATCATCCTCAACCATAATGAACCAGTGATATAAGGGACAGGGATTCCCCTGAGGCATCATCTCAGGCAGGGTCCTGTGAGCAGGATCTTCCGAGCCAGGTCCAGGGAGATGAAGCTGGGCACCATCTCCAGCTCTAAGGAATACATGCCTCGGTACAGCAATCACCATGGGGAAAATAACCTGGGCATCTTTTGTGGCTACCAGTTGCAAATGGTTCATGACCACGGTGAGGAACTACTATTTGCATGGCTTCTTCCAGTGATAAAGTGGTTGGTAACCATGGTTGGGTTCACAACTTGCTATGGGATGATTCTCGCAGTGCTTCATAAAGCAGACTATCAACCATGACAATGAGCAAACAAACAAATTGTCAAGGGGAGCATCCGATGCCAGAATACACCGGCGGTTGGAATCAATCATTTATTCACCATGGTGTGACCAACATTTGTTCAATCAACAACAGATTTTGTCCTCTAGGGAGTAACCGCCAAGTGCTTATCAATGGTGTCTATGATGCTTGCATGGCACTTTACATCTTAGCTTTTACCAAATAATACCCTGATATGATTGTGGAGCCCTATTCATTTGGCAAACGGGCATGACCCAAGTTCTCAAGGTTCAAAGTGGTGGACTATCCTCAAACAAAGGATAATTTTGCAAGCTTTCAGCAGGCAGAATCGATCGATGCTCTTCATCTGCAGATATCAATGTGGTGTAAACATATATAGATACTTTTTTATGGAATTTCTATACTAACATATTTCCACAAGAAAAAACGTATTTCAATACTAAATGCACGGGTATAGATATGCAACACATGATCTTTTGCTTCCGCCAATGCCATCCCCCACCAGGGTAGGGAACGCCCTGGGCTTCGGACGATTCCACAAGTCTTCCAGTGGGATCGAGGCATCGGCGATGACAAAAAATTCTCCATAAGGATCCTGGCTCCGGAAGAGATTCACTTCACAAAGTCGCAGCCAGGCCTTGACTTGGCACATCTGGGCACATCGCACCAAGTTGGCACCGAGCTTTTCAGTTTCGACAAAAATGGATGAACGAGGTCCATGAGGTCCGTGAGGTCCATTCCTAGCCATTCTACAATCATTCTATGGATCATCATTCACGGCACTGAGATGACAACAAGGAACAACTGAGATGGCACCGAAAGGTGGCACGAACGGTGGCCCTGCGACAGCCGCACCTGCAGCTCCCCCTCGGTCATCCAGGCGCGAATCATGGACCACAAAGGCTTGACCACGGAGCCTCAGAGCATCGGATCGGATGTTGACGTGTGACCAGCCGATCAGTGCTGAAGTAGACAGGCTCTGTTGGTTGATGGTGCTTGGTGGGTTGATGATGATTGGTCATTAGCTGCTGATGATTTGTTGGTTGATGATGCTTCATACGTGTTGTACTTATCATTCGCAAGATCATCAATCATTGCAAGATCATCACTGAGAGTGATTCAAAATGTTCACATGGTTGAAGATCACATTCACCCATCGTTGTTAAACATCATCAAGCCTTTCAACATTACAAAGCATTCTATCCTGTACCATCGTTCTTCGCGATCACTCGCGTGAACCCAGCAAATACTCAGCTCAATTATGCACCATGGCGGCCACTGTTGTGCATGATCAGCCATTATCAACCATATTCACAAATAGATCTGCACTAGTCTTAATCACTATATACTGTGAATCTTTCCCTTTCCATCTATTTTCATGACTAACCAGCCATTCTTTACCCAACCGCATCGAACGTGGCTAAGAATCAACCACCATCAAAGCTATTCAATACTAGCAGTCCTTAGTCAGAAGCACTATTCACCAGCCGAATTCAGCCATGACCCTTCAACAACCATAAATCCAGCCATAAATCCATCAAGTCACTCACCATCTCACCACCCAACCTCCACCATCTCACCACCATCTCACCACCCAACCCCACCATCCACCCACCCATCCACCCACCCATCCACCTACCCACCCAACCATCCAACCCACCGCAGCCCTTGGCACAGCCCCAGCGTCGCAAGATCTCCTTGGCCACGCCTTGCTGCGTCAGATCACCCGAGGCTCCGAAGGCCCAACACATCGAAGCGATCGCGCCGCCGAAGACGCCTGCGACACAACATCATATCATCATGATCCATCCCCATAAATAAATAATTTCATGATGATATGACGGTAGTGAGTCAGCTTCATTTCGCCTCGGCTCGCTTCGCACAGCTGGGATAGGAAGCGCAAACCTCAGCTCTCGTCCAATCGTTGACGCGCTGCCGGTGACGCCGCGACACGCGGCCAAGCTACGCGGCCGGGACATACTCCAAAGGCTGGTTGCTTTGAAGGTGGTGGCTGGGGTTGATGAAAGTCATGACATTCATCGGTTGGTTAGTCATGGTGCACCGGTGCACCAAGTGTGGTTGCTGAAAGCGCTTCACCATTTCATGCTATATCCGGTCTACCCTCTGGTTGACTACTCTGGAATCTCAAACACCATTTTTTTGATAACCAAATCACAAATGTAAATGGTTGGCTTACCAACGTGTGTTCATGGATACGACTATCGCATGCCTTATTACAAATTATGAAAATTCACTCCCCCAATGAACAAATAGTTTATCATGCTTACTGATGGTTAATGACTAATGATGTGGAGTGATTAATGATAGTTAAGGGTTGATGATGCTGACCTAGCTGCCACTTTTAATGGCATTTTCATGATTTTTGCTTCATGATGGTTACAGCAAAGTCAGTGGTGATATTTGCGGTGAAATACATCATGATGGCTAGCCCAATCATCATGGCTGAAGCCATGGTTCACAATGCGTAGGGCGCTGGCAATGATCGATTGACCCGATGGTTGCAATCACCCCAAGCAACAATGGAAAGAACCGGCCGGTTATCTACTATCGTGGTAGCTGGAAGCACAGGGAGTGATTTACCAACCCCCATCAAACTGCATCACCATCACCATCACCATCATCATCATCATCATCATCACCACCATCATCATCATAATCATCATCAATCATCATCGTCACCATCATCGTCACCATCACCATCACCATCAGCATCACCACCACCACATCACCACCACCACCACCACCACCACCATCATCATCATCATCATCATCATCATCATCATCATCATCATCATCATCATCATCATCATCATCATCATCATCATCATCATCATCATCATCATCAATCATCATCAATCATCATCGTCACCATCATCGTCACCATCACCATCGCCATCAGCATCACCACCACCACATCACCACCACCACCACCATCATCATCATCATCACCACCATCATCATCATCATAATCATCATCAATCATCATCGTCACCATCATCGTCACCATCACCATCGCCATCAGCATCACCACCACCACATCACCACCACCACCACCACCACCACCACCACCATCATCATCATCATCATCATCATCATCACCATCATCATCATCAACCATAGATCTATCTGCAGATCTATCCATAGAAGTCTTCACCCGCGTCTGACTCCCAGAGCCGAGATACGAGTCATTGGAGCTAACAGCTGAGCCCAAAGTGATCGCAGGCTCAGTCCTGGTGGGTGGGGATTCGCCGAAAATGGAACCCACCCATGGGAGAGAGATGGTGAAGCGTGGTTGGTGATGGTTGATGATGGTTCAAGGCTGGCAGTGGTTGAGAGTGATGGCAAACCATGGTCAATTCATGCTTGGTTCAAGGTCAAGCTGGGGCTGCTGATGATTGATGATGCTTTGACGATGGTGTCGATGGAAAACAATGGCTGTTGATCATGGTGTCAAGCACGGTCAATCACGAAGCATCGGTATTTTCATGGTGAACCACGGGAGAAGCGCGCTGGAAACCCATGGTGCTGGCCTTCCGCGGACATCAACTGGGCAAGCACTTCGTAGTAGCCCTGAACGGTGGAGTGTGGACGAAAAAATGCTTCGCACCTGCTGCAATTGGGCTACAGCCCACAAAATGTATCTCATTGGTATATATAATTCTTACATTAGACATTATATCTACAAACTTGTACACAATATTACACATTTTATATCTATCCATTTGATTCTTCCTGTAGTAGACAGTGTAGTCACAAAGTAGTCATCTATGTGAAGCATCCATTCTGGTCTTCCAAACCTTGCAACATCGATGTCGCTCCCAGGCGATTCAGCCGTCCATCCTGCAGCTGCTTTCGCAAAGCTTCGCAAAGGGCTTGCCGCATTCGACAGGATGAGGCCGCGTCCTTCAAAGCAAATGAAGGGAACATGACTCTCAGATGGTTGGTTGTTTGCTTCGTTGGTTGATTGATGGATTGGTTTGTTGGTTGGTCGTTCATTCGGTTTTGTTTGTTGGTGATGTTTCATGATGGACACTTTCTTTCTGTCTTTCTGTCTTTCTTTCCGCAAAACCAGTGTCAGTAAAAACACCTGCATGCCAGTCGATTCAAACTCTTTCTCTGAATCAGCTTGGGCCAATTGGCAGCTCAACCAGAAACCAACAACGGTTGATAGTTGACGGTTGATGGCTTATCATGATTTGTCATGACTTTTCGGGTGGCATCCGTCATGACCAGCATTTGTCTTCACACCTTCTGCAGCTTTGCCTGCACATATTTCAGGTGTTTTCTTCAATCCGACTTGTATCCTTGAGTTGCCCTGTGATTGAAGGAAAACAACTTCCCAATTTCCCCCCCAAAGTGAACTCAAACATCAAATCCCTAACCCCAGCCATATCCATGACCCACCAATAGCAACACCGACCCTGGTGAAGTTCAATCCCCCGACAGTCCTTGGCATCATTGGCCAAACGCAAGTGAAGCTTCGCAAGTTCAAGGATTCGTTGGCACAGGAACCATGTAGGCCTTCGGTACGAGCGCTTGATCGATGTTTCTGTAGGTGGTGCATGATGATAGTTGTTGATGCTTAGTGATGCTTGTTGATGGTTGATGGTTATTCATGGTTCCGACTGGCTATAGATGGTCATCATCCTGCTGGTTCTTGATGATCCTTCTTGATAGATGTATATAATTAATCACGATTGGGGGTTATTGCTGCTGGTCATTGTGAAGGATGGTCACCTGAGAAAGATGTAACGAAAGCCAGCGACAATCGGACACACCTCACATAGGCTCAACATCCAGACCCACTCGGCATTGATTCGAACTTGGTTCAACAGTCCTCCACCCCAAATGAACCGCAACAGAAACTGTTCCCCGAACCAACAAATGCCTCAAACACCTCTCACATAGGCTCAACCCTTCCAGGTCCGCTCAGCATTGATTCAAACTTGGTTCAACAGAATCTTCGTCCAACGGAAGCTGTTCCCCGTTGAGGTTGGAACATGGCAAAAAAAACCAACAAACGGCTCAAAGTCACCTCATGTAGGCGCAACATCCTTCCAGATTCGCTCAGCATTGATTCAATTTTTTCAGCAGAAGCTAAACCAACTCACATAGGCTCAACATCCTTCCAGATCCAACTCACCTTACATAGGCTCAACATCCTTCCAGATTCACTCAGCATTGATTCGAACTTGGTTCAACAGAAGCTCCGTCTGCCCAAGTCAACTCCGACGGTAACAGGTCCCCAATGAGGTTTCACAATGGCCAAAATTGAGCTCACCTCAAATAGGCTCAACATCCTTTCAGATTGTCAGCCGTCTCCCCAAATCAACCCCAACAGAAACCCTCCCAGATCAGCTTCAATTGCTGTCTTCCAGAGCGGACCTGGGGGGAATCGATAGACCACCGTCAGTAAAGTACCGCATGGTACATGACGCGGCAAAACGCTCCCTCGTCACACCCTCATCCCCAGGTCAGGGCCCATTTTTCGGGCTCGATGGCAACCCTGCCCCCCAGACCCCTTATCCCTCACTTCGTTCGCAAACAGCAACGAGCCAGCTAGCTGGCTTTCGTAATAAAGACTATAGCTAGAAGTATCATTGTGATACACAGATATCATGACATAATAGTCATAGCACTTTTGCTGATAGTGTCTGATGATGTCTTTCAAAGGTCAAAGTTGCTCAAGATGAGAGCCGAGCTACTTTGATCGATGACACTGAACGAACTGCTACCCAACCATCAATCATGATTCACATCATCATTAACTAACCATGATGATCAGCCACGATCAACCAACATCATGGACTACGAATCATCAGCATCAACCCCATCAACCGCATCAACCCCATCAACCCCATCGACCCCATCAAGCCTATCAACATCACATGACCATGAGCCCAACATGTCGACCCCCCGTCCTGGTGAGCACCACCGCCGGGTCGATCTCGCAGTTGCCATCGAAGCAGTCGCTACCAACGCCCTGCGCCGGCGGAGCCAGGAGGTCCATGCGGTGATGGCATTCACAGGTTATCAATGGCTGATTGATGGCTGGATGATGGTCACTTGCGTGATGGCCTCATCATAGATTGATGATGATGATGATGATGATGATGATGATGATGATGATGATGATGATGATGATGATGATGATGATGGTCGATGAATAGCTTTTAACACTGCTTTCGAATCATGGTTCATAGCTGACACCAGTGGTCCAGTGGACCATCATCAATCATGGCTAAGAATGATGGTTCCTGGCTCATGATGGCTTAAATGGTGGTGAATGACAGCTATGACAGCTGGCAACCTTGCTTTGTGCGTCGTCACCACGGATCCCTGCCGCGGAACCTGCAAGGCAAACAACAAATCTCGCACGAGCTTCGCCTCCCAAAGCAGAAAGGGAGGGGATCCAGCAAAGACCCATCTGTACTGAGATTTCACAAAAATACATCAATCCACATGGAAATCAATCCATTTGGATTCTGAGATTTTGTCAAAGGAGATTCATCTTTGCTTTCACTTTCGCATTTTCACGCATCTCTTTCATTCTCTTTCTCTCTCTTCTTTCCTATCTCTTCCCATCTCACTTACTAAACACTCACAACTTACAACTTACCTCTTCATCTTCTTCTTCATCTTTTCATAAATCATGATCAATCTTCATCAACCAAAGCTTTGCTACGCTTTACTGACACTAGAGCTCAACCAGAGCTTTACTATAGATGATGGTTTTAACCACCCTTTACACAGTTATCTACGGTTGTTGAAGATTTCTCATGGGTAACCACAGCTCTTAACCACGGCCGTTGTGCAACACGAACAGTTCCTATCTACCACGGCTGGCAACCGCTCCTCACCTCGGGCATCTCTTTGGGCGGCCGAGCTCCCAGCTGCCATCCACTTACCTTCACCTGGAGCCGCCAAGGGACCCCCGGCGGAGCAACCGCAATGGGGAAGCCTGGAGGAACCCCCGGGGATCTACGCAGAACCACTCCCCACCCGGACATCCATGAAGATCAGTGAGCCATCCTGGTAGGTCAGTGAACATTTATGTGTTTTTTTTTCATGAAGAATTTTCAGTCAAGAATTTTCATGAACCATCCGGGAAGATCAGTGAAGATCAGTGAACCCTTTTTGACGTTGCATAGATTTCGTGCCCAGACGTTTCACTTCCAACCCTTGGCCCCTTCCATGGCCTCGTTTCGGAGGTTGGACCTGCGATTCAACAGCGAGGGCAACTGATGGATGGTCAATCAGCTACAAACATGGATGGTTTCAGAGAGGCGATTTTGACAGACCTTATCTAGGGTTCCCAAGGCAAAGGCAACCGTTCTGAAAGTATTCAAGAAATTGCATAGTCCACAGCAGGCAAAATGCAGGCAAATGCTAGTGATTTGGATGAAATCGGCAGCTTATTGAACATCGACACACCGATCCGAAGATTCTTTGGTAGCTTTCTTTGGTAGCTTTTTTCAATCAGCTCGTGACACCCTCAGGGCTCCTTCTCCTTGGGCTTCAGGGAGACCCACACCACCCTCTTGGTCGTTGCATCCAACTGCGAAGGCAAATACTGACGTTGCAACCAGGATCGCTGAGCTCGGTGGGCGATTTCCAGCTTCAGCAAGAGGAACTTGCAGGAGCTGGAACTGCTCCGTCTCATCGTGAAAAATTACTTTAGGGTCCAGGGATGTCCAGGGTATTGATGATCATCCGAAACTCATTGGGACCATCCGTCAATACCTTGGTAGCGATGGTCGTAGGCGGCTCCAGCCGCATGTTGATAGTCGTCATATGTCGTCATCCTCATACACATCTCCGCATATGAACTCCTCCTCCTTCATGGTGATGTCGAAGGCACCATCCTCACCGAAGTCTGCCTTGATGCTCGCCCAAGTGTCAAACCCAGCAGGACATATTATGAACCATTACGAACCAGTGCACGCCACTCCAAACGGGATGGCTGGCACGCGTTCGCAATGGTTCGGAATGGTTCGTAGCAGGGCCATCATCGTCCAACTCCCCACCCCTGTTCCTGTGGCCATCATGTCGCCTAGAGCTGAAGTTCGAACGGGCTCTGAGCTCATCTCCGGCACCAACAGCACCCCAAAGAACCAAGGACAGTTTGGAGGCTGACACCTGCATGGCAAAATCCATCCATTTTAGGCCTGAAAACGAAGCATTTTTGGGGCTGCGCCGTTTATCACATGTACAACGTTGGTGACCTCCCAAGGGGATGGTGTATGTCATGTACTGCTATGAAATAGCACGTACAAGTATTGTGATGAAATCTGATGTGATGCAACGCGATTCAAAATAACGTCAGTGTGTCCGCGCGTATTATGTAAATATATTCATTTGATTCATTGGTATGATAGTGTGTCTGTGTTTAATCACGTATATGACTGTATGCATGTGAGTGTGTCAGCATGGATGTAAGTACGGATGTAAACATATGACTGTATTACCTGCAGCGCATCCTCAAAGACCCTGGAAGGAAGGGGACCCTCGTAGGACCTAAGACATTCTGCACATATCTGGGACCAAAGGGGGAGAGTGAGGACAAGGAACACATAGGAACACGGGGTTATGTCGGGACCATTCATGTACTTTGGGATACCCTTCACCATGACCACTTCGTTCTTTGGCAGGTTGCACCTGGACCTACCACTACTCCGAATGAAATCACTGCTGCTCGCCGCTCCTGGTTTTGACCTGAAAAATCTGAGAATGAACCATTTCTTTTCATTTCCTGCCAAAAAGGGGTGCCCTTGCTTCGAAAATGAAGAAAAGAAAAAACATTGAGGGAACCAATCAATCCAACTATTGGTAAAAAATGGTGAACATATGATGGTTTCTCAAAATAGGGGACCCCCCAAAGCATCCAATATTAGCCATTTATAGTAATAAACTAACCATTTTGGGGCTTCCCCATTTTAAGAAACCACCATGTTTGTAGAAGAAACCTCTTCAAAACCAGCAACTCCATTAGTGCCTGACCTGTGGTGAATCCTGGCTCAAATGGAGATCAGCCACGTCCGCCTGGATTTCACTTCAGCCACGTCTTGGAGTTGAAAGGGATCAAGGAAAGGAGTCCTGCTGCCACCCTTGGCCCATCCACAGCTCATCATGGGGGCGTAATCATTGAGCCATGGATGAAGGGCCACGAGCCATGGCAATGTGCTAATGAAGAATCATGGCTTAATCTAAGAGTTTCTAAGGTTAGCCAGCATTATCCATCCGTACAAATTCCGAATGAACAGCCATCATTGGCCATTATTAGTACCAGAGTCCTTTACTAGTACTGAATCCTTGGTTATTCATTAACCAAGTGATCAATAAACAGTGACTTAGCAAGTGTTTATTGAAAATCACTAGTTCTAACCATGGTTTACTGGTTGATCTTACAGCATCAGTGACGAATCTCACTAGCGAGACCTCCGCAGCCTCCCAATCACAGGTTGGTCCTCTCAGCGTCGCCTGTGGCCGCTGGAGAGGAAACGAGCGTTGGTTCCTAGTTCCAGGGTTACCTATAAGTGGTGGTTGCTTGAGTCATCGGGAACTGGATATAAATGGTTGGTTTATTCATGGTTAATAATGGTTGTTAACCTTTAAGGACTATGAATGGTTGCTGATTCGAGCGGTTCATAATGGTTAGTGACAGGGGATAACAACCGACATAGGGGATCAACACATTATCATATGGTGGTTTCTTGAGATAGGGAACCCTCAAAATGGGTAACCATAGAGGATAATGACCAACAACAATGGCTTACAATGGCAAATAATTGTGGTTTCTCACAACCCCAAAGTTATGGTTGGTTGATCATGAAACATGATTCGGATGAAGGATGATAACTGGGGGGATTCCTATTTGTTGAGAAACGCCCATAAGGACTACAAATAGTTGTGAATGTATACAGATTCGTGGGTTCGACCATCCAGTTCATCCACCAAAAATCTACCAGTTAATCAACCAACCAATTCCAAATATAGGGGAAAATCAAGAATGTCCAAAAACACCAACCAGGATATCTATTTGCCATAGAACTGACCGCATCATCTGATTACTGGTCCACAATGTTGATTAGCAAGCCATACTGGCTGTTACTTGTTGTAAAGCATATCTATGTGGTTAATGCTGATTACCAACCACCATCACTAAATAATAGTACTTAATAACCATAAGGTCCATAAGATTAATGTTGTTCATGTTGGCCACCATCACCAATGGCTGGTATCAAAATGTAAGCATCACCACTAGTATCATGCGGGTAGATGACCCCACCCAAAGGTGATCAAGCGGATGGGTAGGAAGCCCCTTATCAATGGCGAAATGGATGGTTGGAATGCCCAACTGTTGATGGTTAACAAATCCAACTATTACTTGATAGTGATGGTTAACAAGCCCAACTATTCATGCTTCATAGTGATGGAGCAAGCCTAACTATGAATGCTGCATAGTGATGGTTAACAAGCCCAACAATGCATGGTTGATAGTGCTGGTAGCAAACCCAACTATTACTGCTTGATACTGCTGGTAGCATCATGCTTCAGCAGCTAGTACTTCATCTTGCCAAGGTTTCTAGGCACCGCATCCTCTCAGCAGGCGCACCTCCATCTGCCCTCAGATGGTACAACAGCGCAAGCACCGACCTCGCAGGCCATGGAATCCGAGCTTGGCATCGTTCATCCGGTGATGCTTTAGAACTAACTCAGCTTACTAGCAGCAATTAGCATCATCAACCAACATCAGTGATTCACCATTCATTGATTCACCACCGATCACCACCCATTGATTCACCACCGTTCACCATCCATTGATTCACCATTCATTGATTCACCACCGTTCACCACCCATTGATTCACCACCGTTCACCATCCATTGATTCACCATTCATTGATTCACCACCGTTCACCACCCATTGATTCACCACCGTTCACCATCCATTCATTCACCATCCACCATCCATTGATTCACCACCGTTCACCACCGATTGATTCACCACCGTTCACCATCCATTGATTCACCATTCATTGATTCACCACCGTTCACCACCCATTGATTCACCATTCATTGATTCACCACCGTTCACCACCCATTGATTCACCACCGTTCACCATCCATTGATTCACCATTCATTGATTCACCACCGTTCACCACCCATTGATTCACCATTCATTGATTCATCCTCTGAACTCCAACCGTTTCCCTGTTGATCCACACCCCTCTTCCGCCTGGCATCCGGATGCTGCAAGCGAGTTCGCAAACTCTGAAAGCGAAGGTGCCTCGCTGCCAGAGATGGGTCGTACCATCAACGCTGACCCCAGTGATGACCACCAGTGACATGCTTCCAGCTGGTTCCCAGTTGGTTCCCAGGTTGCTTCCAGTTGGTTTTTAGTTGGTTCCCAGTTGGTTCCCAGGTTGCTTCCCAAGTTGGTTCCAAGTTGGTTCCAAGTTGGTTCCAAGTTGGTTCCAGTTGGTTGATGCTTGTGATGATTGATCCATCTTGATACTGCTGGTCTCAGTAGGGCTAGCCGGTTTGCCAGTACTGGAACTGCACCTGTCTTGGCCCCGTTGCCGTCCTTGTCCTGGCCACAGCAACAAGACATGCAAATGCAAAAATGGTGACCGGTGGAGCGATGGCAAACCCTGGGAACTTCAGGACACAGAAATCACCTGTCGAACACAACGGTTAATTAATTGGTTGAATGATCATGGATAATACTGATGGTTGAATGATGGTGGATAACAATGATGGTTGAATGATGACACACACAAGGGTCGAAAACCCATGCAGCTTTTGTGCAGTCACATCCAGTCCTTGCAAGTGCTGGACTATGAGATCTTCGGCACGAAGGGGAGTGCCTCGCGAGAACTGCAAAAAGGGCTTGTGGTTTCAGTGGTTTCTGGACTGATTTGCTTATGGAAGTCATTGAAGTTCTCAAACACTATGATGAATATCAAGGATTTGCAGGAAATAATATGATTATATATGAAGCTAATATATGAAATCATGATTGCTCATGACCACAATGGCGTTCCTTTCTCCATCATTCGCCACTCTCATCGCCACGGTGCGAACCTCGACCAGAAGAGCTCAGCTGCTGAAAGATTTGCAGAAACGTTGGGTGCCTCAGCTGTTGAAACATTTCAGGTGCCTCATGGGCTGGTGATGGTTGTGGACGACAATTTATGATGATTAACGGCAATTAATGATTTATGATGGTTAAGAGGGATGGTTAACAGCAATTCATTTTTGACCCGGAATGCCAATTCCCGGGATGGTTTTCAAGCAAACAGTCTGCTCTTTTCATCGTTCTCGAGTAATGCAAGCATCCGAAGGCAAGAACACAGCTAGTAGCGTAAAGAAACACGACACATGAACGAAATCCTGGTCCCCCAAAATCACTGAAGTGATGGCAAAATCGGAAAAACTTCGGCATCAAACGTCGTCGTTCAAAACTAAGACCCCGGCAGTTCATCCGATCTCAGCGTGTTGCCAAAGCGCTGTGCCAAACACAAAAAGGACCGTGGTGGACTGAAGGTCTTCCCAAGGACTAAACGTTTACCAGCGCTCAACCATCAGCCAACCATCAGCCAACCATCAACCACTATGAGCCATCAACCATACGTATCGTTCTCCTCAATGTCCGCCATATATTGCTTCACCATTTCATGAACGATTCTCTTAACCAACCAGCAACCATTGCCGCCCGCATCCTTGAGGTTCCCTGCTCTCCCAGCTCGGAACGAACCTCGAAATGGTGCGTTGCGGACTTTGGGCAGTAAACATGAAACAAGCCTGATTAAAAAAAACAGGTAAAGATACCTTTCCACATGTATTCTTTTACCAGTTTTATATATGCCAAGGTACTTTGAGCATATATAGAACTGATTAAAATTACAAGGCATGTGCAAAACATACATGTATCTACTTGGAAATACGTGTATACTCGTGCAAGTCATATGCATATCTTTTCCACATCTTTTTCAACGGGAAAGCAGAAACAACACAGAACTCAATATCTAGAAACTATCCATACATATCCTATGTATATCCTATGTATATCCTATGTATATCCTATGTATATCCTATGTATATCCTATGTCTAGATGTTGTATCCCTTGTTTTGTTGCACATGCCCCAGGGTTCTGGCTTTATAGCCACGCACCTTTGCCACCAAGAGGCCAGTGTCCAAACCAACTGACGCAACGACATTGCTGCAGGAATTCCATGCGACGCACGAATTCCAAAACCCCCAGGACACTGAGAGTTCCATGAGTTCCTTGTTTGGTGATAGCTCATCATGGCTCATCATGGCTCATCATGGCGCATCATGGCCAATGATGCTTCATGGTCATGGCCGCTGGATGCTCCATGATCATTTTAAGAATCGCTCTTGGTTGACAGGCAATGACGCTTTGGAATGGTTTTGTTGATGGCGAAGAGTGCTGACCCATGATTGGTCAACGATGGCTCAGGATTCAAGGCGCTTAAACTAAGCTTGGCGGTGCTTGTGTATGTTTTGTCAATGATCGCTGGCGGACAATGCATGTTGACAGTTGCGTCATTACCAAAGTCTAATCCATGGCAAGAGAAAAAATCGATGTCGCCTTTGGAAGGTTCTGCTTTTTGTTGATTTTTGTCGGTTCCTCGATTTTTGTTGCACCGCAAAACATGCGCTTGTGCTGTGACAAGCATGACAAAGCGTGGCAAACATTTGAGGGACCGCCGACTCAACAGCTTTTGCTTATGCAGCTTTCTTTGAGCTATAACAGCTGAGCCCGGGGTCATCCAAAGCAAAACCGCAGGAACGAATCAGCAATCTCCTGCACCACCAGTCTCGCACCATGTGCTTCGCACATCCCGTGTGAATTTCCACAACGTCATTCCGGAAGCCTTCCCAACTGGATCGGGCTGATCCTCATTAGAACCCACCTTGGTTTCTTGTCACCGAAGCCGATCCTTTTGGGAAAGCCCTGGGAGCCGCTGGCGCTTTCTTTCTTCGAATCTGCTGGCTGATGGATGCAGCAACGAATCGATCCGAGTGAGACAAACGGCCTTGATCGTGACACTAAATGCCAAACTCAGCTACAACCGCCTCAGGATTACCAAGGGTTGATCTGATGATTCTGATGGATTGCCGGACACGGTTTGGTTTCAGTGATTTTCTTGCGGCCAGGAGCATTCTTTGCCATCAGTAGCTGGAATACACGATCATTAGCTCTTATTCACCCTCACCAATCAATGTTCAATCAACCATTCATCAACCGATCTTCAACGGCACAAGATCGACTGTGACTAAGTGTAATAATTAGTTGGACCATAATTCACCCAGGGTTGTCCTTAACTCTCATTGACCATCATCAACCACACCACTACTCCAGCAACCATGATCGCCTATTGGTTACAATCATCCTCAATCGCCACCAAACATTGTTGAACCGTACCGATTCCTAAACCAAAAATGAATACACCGCAAGTACCACCATCACAAAACATCATTAAGCCAACAGCGACCATGAACTATCAATATCATCAATTTTCTCATCTTCAACCATTGCTCCAGTGCCACGTTCGTCAACATCTTACCATCATTTTAACCATGATCTGCCTTCATGAACCACCCATCAACTCACCATCAACTCACCATCAACTAAGCATCGATAGTATCAACCCAGCATGAACTACCCATCAACTACCCATCAACTACTACTACCCATCAACTACCCATCAACCATCCATCAACTACCCATCAACCATCCATCAACTATCCATCAACTATCCATCCACCATCCATGAAGCACCAGTCTCCAAGTTCACCACCAGAAACGACAAATCCATCGCCCTTCACCGGAGCTTCCCCCGTGCCACCCGCCTTCCAATCCAAACTGCCCGGCTCGGGCCCCGCAGCTGTGGCAGCCGCGGTGGCAGGCCTCGGTGGCTTAAGCCGTGGCGAACTGGGGCTTAGGGCTGGGTTAAGCCATGGAAATTTGAGGCTTCATGGTGGCTTAAGCCGTGGTGGATGATGCTTTACTGATGGTCATTTGGTGTTGTGCATGGTGTTTGTTGATGATTGATTCGGGTGTACTATATTGGTTGATTGAGGGGTAATGATGGGTTGAAGCATGGGCTATGATTGGAAATGGCTAACGGCCAAGCACCTTTGGTTCCCTATGGCTTGCAATGGCTGATGGTTGGTTACTGATCAAATGATGGTGAATTAGGGTTGAACCATGGTTCATTGAGGATAAATGGTGGCTGGTGGCTTAAACCCTTTATTCATGATGGTTGTGAGGCCTAACTCAGTGGTTTCACAGAACATGCACAAAGAAGTCATGTTCCAAAAGCAGAAAGCTGGTTAATGATGTTTTCTGGTCAATCATGGAAACATAATGTTTTATGATGCTGGTCGTGAATATTCCTATGACAAATCATGGTTGAGAATGATTAGGTTTTTGAGAGTGGTCGATTCAATAGGTAAAACTATAGGTAAGATTAAATCATGTCTGGAAACACATGGTCAGGGATAAATGTTCAATATTCAATAGTCAGCAAGAACCAAGAGCAATAGGGGCAAATACTCAGCGTCAGTGCCACTGGTAACTGGCGTCCCCCATGACTCGAAATTTTCAAGTGGTTCAAGTGGTGGAGGCTACCAGCTACCTGGTTTCTCGTCTGCTCCCATGGCACGCAACAAAACAACAACGGACATCACCAACACAAATCATCACGGACCTTTGGCACAAGCAAGGCGTGGTAAGTCCATACCACGGGGGTTTAGATGGATGAAATGTCCCTTGAAATCCCAATTACACCAATAACAGCGGGTAAAGTGGATAGGTCAGTGAATACTGCTTAAGACATTCTGTATGTTGGTATCAATACATAGAATAACCGTTGATTGACAGTATGATATATTATGTAATATAAAACGATTTCTTGTTCATATATAATAGTATTTAGCATTAACGTAATAACCTAAGGGAACAAAATTAGTTAGACAAAAATTCCCCCAAAATAACCTTCCCTAACCTATTTCTCAATCTAATGTCAATAACCATCCCCCCAAAAATGACGTATTTATCAAACCCAATCTACATAAATGACTGTCGGGAAACTGTAGATTAGGTGAAAGATGTGAAAACTGTAGGGAA
>VSDK01001819.1:115317-131824 GCA_009767595.1 Symbiodinium kawagutii | reverse complement strand
CTGGGGCGAGCGCCTGCTCCGTGGGCACCGCGGCCACCGAGGGCCCCGCGGCAGCGCCGTCGTCCGCGGCGGTGGCCTCCGCGGCGCCCTCCGCCGCGGCGCCGTCGGCGCCCTCCTCGGGGGGCGCGGTGAAGTACGGGATGCGGCCGCGCTGCCAGTCGTAGAGCACGATGCGCGCCGCCGTGTCGATGTCCTCAGGATGGAGAGGAGGAGATGGATGGGAAAAATGATGAATTTGATAGACGTTTAGGAACGATAAATTTTTTGATGTCTTTCTTTATGGATTTTTTTTTGGAGGGTAGTTAAGATGATATTTAGGACTTAAGTTAATTATGAAGGTAAAATGAGAATATTTAGGAAGGAATTTGAAGAAATAGAAGGAATAGAGGAGGAAGGAGGAAGGAATAACAGAGGAGAGTATAGGATGATGATGGGAGATGATAAGAAGAGGAAAGAATATCAAGGAGATTATAGGATAATATTAGACACATTAGGAATTAAGAATACTATAGATGATGTGGATGTTGAATGGTTGATGTTGTGGTTGGTTGGACAGAATGTTTTGACTGATTGATGGTTAATGATCGAGGGAGTTAATGGTGTGGAATGGACTGGTTGTTCAATCGGTGGTGATGGTTGATGAAGATGCTGACGTTGACGGGTTCATGCTGTCGGTTTCAGCTGATGTTAATTCATCTTGTTGATTCATTGTGCTTGATTCTCCTGCTGTTTTTTGACCAGGGTGCTTGCGAACCACCCCAAAAAGTGCCAGTTCGCTGGCACCAGAGTTCGGAACGGACGAGCTGTTCCCCATGTCATGTCGCACATCGTTCCCTTTCTCAGCGCCGACAGAGCTTCGGCATCACCGCCCTTCACGAGTTTGCCCATCTTGCGACCCAGGATGGTCAGAAACTCTTCACTGTCCTTGGGTTTCACTGGGTGCCACTGGAGCTACCAACGGTGAAACCAGAGACTAGACCAGGCATCACCAGGCAGCCCCAGTTTCAAATCTGAACATCTTTGATTCAAAGGTTGTGAATGGTTTCGCCAAGAATCGTTCCAGGTCGTATCTGCAGGTAATTTGTAGCGCTGCAGAAGATATGGCTTCTTCACTCGCTGAAGCACCTGCTCCGGTCAGCAAACCACTTGGGAGTTCAACCAATGATGGATGGGTTCATCATCATAAACCATCATTTATATAAAACAACCATCATTGCATCAAGAACAAAGCTGGTTACCGTCAATTCACAGTTCATGTCGGTTGGTTCTAGCGTTTTCCTCTCCGGCACGAATACTGCGTCTGACTCTGGAAGCTTGGAGAGTCATCGAAGAAGCTGAATGAAGGTTTCAAACCTTTCACATCCAAAGCATCAAACCAAAGATCTCCCACTTTGAGCATTTCCAGCATGCCAACTTTGCATATGATCCGCAGACATCTATGGATTTCCATAGTTCATCCACCAAACATGAGCATTTTCAGCGACGATTTCAGGAGATCAGAGCCTCATTCGGTGAACCCACAGCCACTGTGATCCAGGCGCTCGGACCTCGTGGATGTAGTCCGACGGCGTCTTCAAACGTTCCGCACGAACCACGCCTTTCAACACCTGCTATAGCCAGTGTCAACATGGAAGGGTTGTGGATGGTCAAACGCCAAGTGTTGGATGAAATGATGAGTAATTGTGGATGGTGAATGATGGTTGAGAACACTTGGTGACCACTACAATGGTTGATCATTAGTGGAGTAAGTGAAGGTTCGTGATGGTTGAGTACGGGGACATTGGTTTTCGCATATTGATAATATCATATCAAATCTCGTAATGGCAGCAATCAGAAGCGGTTTAATAAATGATGATGCTTGACAACCCGCGAAAATGCTTGATGGTTGATGAATAGCTTGTTCATAAATCCAAGTATCAACGGGCCGATGGTCTTTCCCTCAGCAATCAGAAGCGGTTTAATAAATGATGATGCTTGACAACCCGCGAAAATGCTTGATGGTTGATGAATAGCTTGTTCATAAATCCAAGTATCAACGGGCCGCTGGTCTTTCCCTAATATTGGTAAAGCAATTCACTCCCTTATGTAGCCCCAATCATCGTTCTCAAACACAGCGCATGCGTTGTCTTGATACTCTCAAACATCATGACTTCATCTGAGCTGCTCATCTGGAACAAATACAGAGAACGTTTGAACCCCCTCCCTTGATCATACCGAGCCGCTGTGACAGGAAAAAAAGTAACACATACGACATCATACTACGACAGATTTCGTAACTTCGAATCCAGGTTCCGTGGTTGCCCTTGTATCTACTGCTCTGGTTGGTAATCTCCATGTCTTGCAGGGAAATCCATGGTTGGGGCGTCCAGGGGCAATCGCACCATGGATGGCCAAATATCCCCGAAGCCAATATGACCCCCCTTTGTTCGTAGGGAAAACCAGCGTCTGGCAACCTCAGCGATGGACAACCCTGTCATTGGTTGGTTAGTCAGCGCAACCTACAAGCCATAACCGGTGCAAACGTTCCTATAACCATCATTGTAACAGTAACCATTGCTACTAGCTTCGACCATGATCACGAATTACACCCCAAACCAACCTTGTTCAATTCATACTGGCTAGCCCTATCAACTATTTTCAGACATAACAATCATAAATAACAAGCCATATCCACCACTGGTGTTCATTATCAACCGTTGTTACCTATCATCAATCATGATCAACCATCATCAACCACCATCATCAACCATGACTAATCGTCAATTCACCACCAAATGATGAGCCATTGGTAACCATAGTTATGCATTATCCATGCATCATCCATGCATCATCCATGATCCATCCCTGCTTCGCCCCCTGTTGCAACCGCCTTTGCACAGTCAGCTTCAAAGTCGCTTTTTGATGGTGGAACAATTCCAGGGCAGTCCAAGAGGTAAAGCTTCCTGAGGGGATGATGATGGATGATGGATGCTGCAGACTAGCGCAAGTTGTGATGGATGGACTGATGATGATGGATTACGTTCTGCAGGATGGATGAGGATTGTAGGGCAACTTGTGGTGAATGATGGTTCTGTAGGATGTCCAATGGATGTGATCGTTATGACATTCGGGATGATTCTGCGGATGATTATATCCATGATGTTGTGAATAGTGTACCGATGATTGCTTTGGATGACTCTGCATGACTCTATGGATGACTTGCCTCAATTTGAACCGCTTTCTTCAATTATCCTGGTTTTGGGCACATGGCTGTGGGTCAAAACCCTGTACACCCAGTGAACATCCTACCGAATGACCAAACGCATCTTTGTTGGGATCTGCACTGAACCATTTTATCGGTTGGTTAATATTTACCGATAGCCACATGACTAGACGTCAATGGTAGAGAGAGAAGAACAAGCTCCTGCACACGGTTTTTGATGGTATACAATGGTATTCAATTTTTTTTTGGTATTTAACTCTGGAATTCTGAGAAAGCTTGCCTCCAGGGAAACACACCAAACTGGAACATTTGGTACTTCAAGCGCACTTGAGATCCAGGGCGAGCTTTGTCAATGGCTTTTCCCTCGCAATTATTGACTCGGAGTGCTTGGAAACATAGCATTCCCGACCCAGCGGATCTTTCCTCGATCTCCGTCAATCACTTCTATCCATAAATGGGGGGGTGCAGGTACCCATTGGCTTGTCTCCCATCTTCCGTTGTTTGGACGCTTCTGAGCCGTAGCTATATGATCTATATGCTGAACCACTAGTTGATCATGCTTGACCATTCGTCAACCATCATCAACCATCATCAACCACTAGTTCACCACTGCTCAACCGCAGGTCAACTCCACTCGTTCCCATGCCAATTGTCCTGGTCAGAGCAATGTATTGCCAGACCCGCGTTTCCCCTGGCACCGGCGCCGCTTTGCACACAGCCTTGCGCTTCAAGGTGTTGATCACCGAGCTCTTGCCTTGAAGGATTCATGATGGATTCGCTAGGGTCTAATGATGGCTTAACTACGGCTGGACTATGGTCTTTGGTATGGTTAATTGTGGTTTAATTGTGGTTCGACTATGGTTTTATGATGGTTTAGCGGTGGTTGATGATGATTGATGATGGTAATGATACATAATGGTTGATCCTGGTGATTCATAATGGTTTCATGACGGTTGGTGGCTAATGATAGTTGACGGTGACTAATGGTTGACAACAGTGACTAGTGGTTCATAACAACACATGATAATGTTGGATGAGGGGGTTGATCTCCATCGACAAGCCGCAATGATATGGGGGCAGTCTGCCGCTACCCCTCATCCGAAATGATGGCGGTACATCATTCGTGGACAGCACCATATGCTGCAAATCCTCTTTCCCCTGGAAACACTTCAGTCAGAACGACCTTTGGAAAAACACTTCCTGTCCCTACAAATGCATGTCTTGCAACGCAAATGAAGAACTGAAATCGGTTGACTCCAGAGCTGGTCCTGAATCAGCAGAAACTCTGTCTGCCGGTGAAGGTGCATGGGCAATTCCAATGATTCCAGTGATTTTAATGATTCCAATGATTCCAATGGTTCCAGTGATTTTAATGATTCCAATGATTCCAATGGTTCCAATATTTCCAGTGGCATAGAACGCTGGAGTTCCCCAGTTATGACTGAACCCCACGTGACCTGCACGTACAGCTGGGCTCTGTCAATGCCATGGTGCCCACGTTGGGATAACCCACCATTCCGATGGTCACGTGCTTCTTGTCCTGTGCCACGAAATGGATGCTGAACATAGCGATGAAGTCGACAAAGTTCATGTCAGGGAACACTCACCCAACATGAAATCTCCCAAGTTCGAACAATTTTGAAGAACCAAAACATAGATTTTATACCGTTTTATCCATGCAACACTTGGAAAAAACGACTTTGAGAGCAACGATCGGGTCCTTGAGCAGATTTCCAAACTGTCTCAGCAGATTCAGCAAGGAATTCTTCCCAAAGGGGTTGGTAATGGACGCGTGAAACGCCAAGGTTGGGAACTCTTTCATGAGCTCTTGCACCCAACGGCGCGTGACCCACGTGGGAACCAGATCCACTTTGTTCAAGAGCAGAACCACGTGCTTCTGCCGCTTCCGCAAGTCGCCTCACTTCACTAGGACAGCTGTCATTCTGAGTCATTGTGGTCCCCCTTTGGTTTCTCTGCTGTTCTGCGCGCATGTGCTAAAACTACTTGGGGCATGTGGTTTGGGTGAAATCATGACGTCAAATTTTAGGGCCGAGTGTCAGGTCAAGAAGATCCCGAGCGCACGTCAGAAACCCGTAAGGAATGCTTCAGGATATGAGGGAAAATGTTTGGAAACTACGACAATTGCTTTGGGAAATCAAGATGCAAGCACATACATTATCGGTGGTAACGGGTGGGAGTTTCAGCAGCTCCTTGAATGCCCAGAGTGATTTTTCTTGGGACCAACCGTGGTCAGGGACCATTTTTCCTCGACCTGAACTCCTTAGGGCTTTACCGTCATGAATCCAACCCAACCCAACCCAACCCACCAACCACCCCAACCCACCAAGCCACCCCAACCCAACCAACCAACCCACCAACCACCCCAACCCAACCACCCCAACCAACCCACCAGAGCTGCCCAGCAACGCTCCAACTGCACGCATCGCGTGCCGTTGGGGTCTCTGGCATCGAGCACAAAGACCAAAACGTCAGAAGCATCGACGACCTGGAGACAGCAACCCGATGGGTTGATGAATGGTGCATCAATCAATGGTCAACCACAGGTTTAGCATGGTTTAACCCCACTTAACTATACTTAACCACTGAAATGATGGCGTAGGTGATGGTGCAAAATGATTCACCAGATGGTTAATCTTTGATGATTAACCCATGGATGGATTAAATGATGATGTTGACAAGTGGTGAACGAGCAATGGTTAGTGGTGAGTTAAGGTGAGTTGATGGTGAGTTCATGGGTTGATTAATGGATGCTAATGGTTAGTTGATGGGTTGATGAATGGTGTAGCAATGGATGATGATTAACTGCTATGGAGACAGCAACTTGTATCAATGATCAACCACAGGTTTAACCATAGTCAGCCATAGATTGCTAAATGATGTATGAATGGTTACATGATGTAGTAATGGGGGATTAACTGATGGTTGACCACAGGTATAGCCATAGTGAAGCATAGAAATCCCATGGCCTCCTTACAAAAACTACCCAAATGACGGTTTGGTGATGGTTACATGATGTATTAATGGTGTTGCTGACTAATTAACGGTTCATTATGATCGAGCAATGGCTTGTTCATGGGTTATTCTTAATGCTGCTGCTGCTGCTGCTGCTGATGATGATGATGATGATGATGATGATGATGATGATGATGACAATGATGATGATGGTGGTGGTGATGATGATGTTGAATGATAGATGATGGAGAAGGACGGTCAGTGATGCATGATGATGATGGGTAATGATCCACAATGTTGACTAATAACAGGTTTGTGGTGAGTGATGGGTAATAAGGGATAATAGCAGCTGCTCAATTATGTGCTTTGTCGTGCTCAATGATGGATGGTTGGCCAGGTCCCATTGATCCTTGCCTGTAGCGTCATTACCATCATGCACCAACCATTGTCAGCCAAATGGTCTCACACAACCATTGTCAAACCTCTACCAGGTCGCCAGCCATCCTCAAACACCAACAATCATCATGAACCCTCCCCGACCATGACCAGCCATTCGGAAGCAACTTGTGTGTCAACAGGCAACCACCAGGCAACCACTAGGGCCAGCCACCAGGCAACCACCTGCCCGCCCTGAGCCCCGTCTCAGGATCACCTTGTAGAGCTCTCCCCAAATTCTCCTGGAGGTCCCTTTGTTGAAGATCTCTTCAGCAGCATGACCTGACGTTGGGAAAGCTGATGCGGTGGATGAGGTGATGAGTCGTGGCCGCCCTGCACTGGAAGCCAACCATCGATACGGTTGCTGAGTTGGCTGCATGGTGAATGATGGCTTGGTGGTCAGTAGTTGGTTACTTACTTAGTTCATTCACAGTGAATCATGGCCGGGCCGCGATGGTTGAACATTGTTTCAGGATGATCCGAATCAATAGTTGCTTGTTCAACCCGAACCTTGGCTGCATTTATTTCAAATCAAGTTTCAACCTTGGTTTGGTTATTGGTGGAGGCCATCATGGTTCCCCTTGTGTCCCAACTACTCTTCCTTCAAGGCAGGCTCCCTTACAGGCCCCTGTCATCCCTGGTTCCTTCCTTGCGCCTCCCGAATCGTCCAACGGCTTCTCCAGCCCGGCGGAATCCACCAGGGAGGACTTGTCTTGTGTACCTTCGCCATAGCCCTCAGCAGCCTTCTCAGCAGCCTACCCAGCCACCGAGGTCATGAGGTGGCCATAGCTCAGCTGGGAGTTGCATGGCAAAGCCCAGCGGCTTTGATTCACAAGTTTGGTTGTGAAGATAGTTGTTGATGATGATCAAACATTACTATTCTTGATGATTATGGGGTAAAGTTGGTTCTTAGACATTTTCGGGTATACTTAGATATTAGACTTTATGATTGTTGATGATTAATGGGCACTAACGGTTGTTGGACATGGTTACTGCATGTCCGCTCTGCAATTCAAGCTTTCATTGACCATCATCAACCATCATCAACCGTCCTTTCCTGATCACTAACCATCATTGACCACCAGTTGCTCACTAGCTACGCACTAGATACCCACTAGTTACCCACTAGTCAACCAATAGCTGACCACCAGTGAAACCATCAACTCCAGCCTCCACCTTCCACCCTGCCTCGCGCAGACCTTCCAAGTCGTTAGCCCCGATCTTGGCCCTCTTCTGCTGCCGCTTTTTGCTGAAGACCTCAGTTTCAGCTGGCCTCCCTGGGGCCTGAGGTCGTGATGATTGCCGTGGTTGGATCACGTGCCGATCGATTTGCTACCAGGATGCAGTGGAATTTTCAGCTGCTGTTGATGAGTTTGCTGGAAAAAAGTGTTGGTCATTGGGATGGCCCTACTGGGTATGGCCCTCCCCTGCTACCATGGCCTTCCCAAGGCCCTTCCACCAGCACACCCGCACCTCCTGATATGGCGAAACCGACAGCAAGTCCATCCTCGAGGATTTCGACTCGGTGTCGCCTAGGCGAGATCTGAAGCCTCAAAAAAGGTCAGCGAAGCTAAGGGCCATTCATTAATGGGATTCATCAACCGATCATTAACTCATGGGATTGTACAATTGATCAATGATTAACCAACGATTTACCCATCATCAACCGATGATTTCCTCATAATTGACTAATGATCAATCAATCTTTAACTGTGTATTAACTCATTAGTGATAGGTAAATCATTGACCAATGATATACCAATCTTCAACTGCGTATTCACTCATGAATGACAATCACCGGGTAATGTGATTCTGACACTCCTTCATCCACGATTTGCAAATTATTTTTCCATATTCATCTCTTTCAGAATCTGACGACACCTTTCTGACAGCAGACCAAGGCTTTTCGCTTCACTTTGTACTGGAGAGGAATGCCAACGTCTTGGATATAACATGGGGCTATAAATGAGGGTACCCTCAAATTATTGGTTTATGTACAGGAATTCTGATGAATTAACATATATAGCTATTCTAGTCCGAGTAGGTATGATACCTAGCTGTAATAGCCATGATGTCAGCAAGTATGAAAACACACCCCCCATGTACCATTCTCCATATAACTATTATACCGGCCCACTAAAAATTGCAATCATATTTGATTAGTATAACAATTCTTTGTACAAATTAATCAACTACTTATAGCTACTATAACCATGATTCACCATAGCGATGTTTGGCTACTTATAGCTCCTAACCATTCTTAATCAGAGCTAGTACCGCTACTAACCATAGCCATTGCTGCCATGATGAATCATAGTTACTCCACATTACTCCACCTGGCTATGATTCTTATGTTGACCATGGCTACAACAGCTATATCCATGGCTATCATTGGCCATGGCTCAGTATCCGCAACCTGGGTAAGTACCTACCCTGGTCCATCGACCCCGCATTGCCTTGGACGCAATCTGAGTTTCGAACGCAAGAGCGACATGGGCAACTTAGAGCTTTTCAACACCACGGAGAAAGGATCCTCCACACCTTTCGCGATCGTTTCCTGAGTCACTGGGGGCCCCTCATTGACTGTGGATGATAGTTTCAACGTGGGGCAGCTATAGTTGATATTGGTTTAACTATGATTAGTCGTGATTTAGTTGTGCTTAATTGTTCTGAATGATGGAGAAACCCCATGATTGAAGATTGACGATGGTTTACCAATGCATCCAATGCTTCACGACGGTTGAACCATGGTTGATGTTGAAGCAAGCATGGTTCAACCATCATTGACCATGCCTAGTGATGGTCTTGCCAGCGTTGATGATGATTTAACTATGGTCAACAGGATATCTATACCAAAAAACAACGCTTAGTGGGAGATCCAGCTGTTAATTCGATGGTGGATCAACAGCTATTGACGTGATGGTGGTAGACTAAGAGCTGGCTCCATCATGATGGTTATGGTTTCACAGCCAATTTATGATGGAAACTCATGGAGAACCATCAAACATCCACAGATCTGTACAGTTCTGATCCCCAACATCTTTCAGCTTAAAACTACCTGGCTCAAGACCATCCTGACAGTTCTTTGACCCTGGAAAAAGTAAGAAAGATCCGAAATCTGCGACAGAAATGGACAGTGGGATCCAAGAAACTATTTCAAACACCCCAGAGGAATTTTCAAACATCCCAGAGGAATTTTTAAGTTTTAAACTATTTTGAAACATTTTTTAAAAACATCAAGAGACACATCCCCCAGGTGTTCTCCGAAGAACCGTGCAGCCATGCATCTCTGAACTGCTGCATCTTCTCCTGGGCAATGACTCGTGTGTTGCCAAACCATCGTCGATCTGGTTGGATCCGGACAGGCTTCAAGGACTGTTCCTTCATCCGTTTGCGGTCCGGCTTCTTGTTGTACATCTGCAAGCGCTTGATGGTACCTAAGCGAGCATGGAAGGCGACAAGTCGGCCACTTGGTGGCTCTCCAGTTGATGACAACAAGAGACTACAGTCGAAGATGATGTGCTGGTGCTGCTGCTGCTGCTGCTGCTGATGAAGACATGGAATGCCGTAAGATCTTGGGCTTCGCATGTAGATTCTGAAACACTCAAGCTGATGCGAGAATCTCACTTAATGCCGCCTTTGCATAAGCAGAGGCTTCTCCGATTAACATGTTGGGTGTTTCCCTGAAGGGGCCAACCATAATATGCAAAAATCACTGTTGGTAGATAGATGTGGTTGGCTATTGACCAAGATTCACCATGATCAACCTAGCACGTACGAATTTTCACCATGATCAACCCATCAACCCACCATGAATGAACATGGACCATGATCAACCCACAATCCACCCAGATCAACCCATGGCTGCGGACCATCCCGTCACGCCCGGCGACTTTCTGAGCGCATGTGGGAGCCCGCTTTGCGCACTCGCGTCTCACCCTTGGGTGTGGTTCGCCCCGGCTTGGAGGAGGCATTGGAATGCTTCAAGGCAGAACCTGCAAACCACGGCAGTTTCCGAAGTCAGTGATGTGTTGCAGCTGTTGAATGGGAAGATGGGTGAGTTGGGATGGGGGCCAATCCTTGGGGGAGTCTATCCTTCATCGGTTTCTTCAGCCGCAGCTCCCCCTGCTTTTCAGCACCCCAAGGGCACCACCCACAGCACCTGCTCGAACGGCTCCCTGCCCAGCTTTCTTCCCACGGTTGGCTGCACCCGTCTTGGAAGCTCCCTTGCGCTTGCCCGCTGCCGAGTTGGGCTTGGCGGATTTCTTCGCCATGGCGCGAAGATGAGAATCCAAAGGCTTCCAAGTTTCAGCTTTGCTTCAGGTTTTTGACATCTGTGAAAAACTTAGTTCCCAAGAATTAGCTTCTCAGAAGTTTCAGCTTAATGAAAAGGAAAGAAACTGGGAGAAAAGGATTGGAAAAGGCTGAACTTCAGAGATCCACTTTTGCAAGGTCGTTGTTTTGTTTGTGGCAATGTCGTTCGAAGTCTTTCATGTGAGAATGTCTGGAGACCATTGTTTTGCAATTTCGAGTGACCATGGTATTCTTTTTTCGGAGCCTGGCAAACTGCAAAGTACCACACGCCTCCACTGTTCCCCGTGCGATTCTCACATTGGAAGCAGCTTGCTGATGTGATCTGATATGTGGGTTTGTGCCAAAATGTGCCAAAACAGGACTACCGCCAATCAATTGGTTTTCCTATTAAAATTCTAATTTTTTGTGGATCATCGGGCACCCTATTTTGACACAAACCCATGTTGATCAGGATGTCATCGGTAAGATGATTCCTGATGTTGCTCAGTATGTCATGATAGGTCGCTGTCGCCCGATCTAAACTTGAACGTGGTACCCTGGTACCAAAAGCAATCTGTGGCGTCCTTCTTTTCGGCTGTGGTTTCTGCCCGGGACCCCTCTGGCTTTAGCCAGGGGCCAGATGAATTAGAGCAAGAATCAAGCATCGCTTGACTGTGAATTTGAGGTTGAGCCTCGGTTCCTAGAGTGTCTTGCACATAAAGTGACATGTCAAAGCTATCCGACTGAACAACTCTGTCATTCGCGTCATGAACAAACTTATGAACATTTCGCCTGTACCAATCTTTATGAGCATCCTTTGCCTCTTGGCATCCAAAGTATCCAATGGCCCATCGCCCAGCAATGATATTTTGAAGGAACAGCAAAAGGAAATATGATCAATAATAATCATGATCGATAGTGTCAATAACGACGCGAAAACAACTGATTGATACCGATTACAGTAACAAATAATGGTTGCTCAATCATTATCAGCATTAATGGCCAAGCATCATTGCATCATCAGCTTCATCATTATTGTTGATCGCCAGTCACTATCAATGAACTATTGTGAAAAGAACAGTTGATGGTAAATCATCATTGGATATCATTGGCACTAATGTGGGTTTGTTCATAGCCATGGTGGTATCGAACCGTCCACGTTTTCATAATCATGATTGACAGGAAAACCATCCAGCTTTTTGAGGTACACCATGGCTTTTGACCGCGTTTGTTTATCTTGTTAGTGATGGCTAATTGATGGCACCATCGTTTCCAATATAATTGATCTGATCAGCCTAAACACGCGAGCACAGCCCCCTGACCGCTTGCAGATTGGAAAAAAATGGATCTGACTGGTCAGACTCAGTAGCATCATTGGTGTCAATACTGATCCAAATTTATTGACCTCCTACTATCAACGTTAGCACCGGGGTAATCCTATGATTGACCAATCCTAGTAGTCAATTGGTTGATAATAATAACCAATCCTAATACCATTGTAGAATAATCATTGTCGATATGAACAAGCAACCTGATTAGCATCATTGGTATCATTGATGAATCAATATCAATATAAACTATTGATATCAATAATACCATAAAATATCATGAATATGACAACAATAATTATGAATATGCATCGACGATCCTGATGATAACAAATGAGATTGATAATCAATTGGTTGACTAACCAATTGGTTAACCCTACTAATGATACGCGCAGACCCCGTGGTTTGCCCTCCGGGCCACGGGGTCTAGCAGTGTATCAACCAGCAGATGTTTGTTCAAGTGTTCAGTCCGGGGAAGACGAAGGGAACTTCCCGGGGACACCGACTTCTTTGGGATGATGAGAGTAATCAAAGGTCCCACCCCCGTGGAACTATATGTTGATGAGTAAGTTAATAAGGGAAGTTCCCGGGGACACCGACTTCTTTGGGATGATGAGAGTAATCAAAGGTCCCACCCCCGTGGAACTATATGTTGATGAGTAAGTTAATAAGGGAAGTTCCCGGGGACACCGACTTCTTTGGGATGATGAGAGTAATCAAAGGTCCCACCCCCGTGGAACTATATGTTGATGAGTAAGTTAATAAGGGAAGTTCCCGGGGACACCGACTTCTTTGGGATGATGAGAGTAATCAAAGGTCCCACCCCCGTGGAACCATATGTTGATGAGTAAGTTAATAAGGGAAGTTCCCGGGGACACGTCTTGCATTCCGGTCACGGGCAAACCATAGGGTCTTGCCGTAATGATAGATGGCTGTGCCCCTGGTTCCCCATCATGAACCATGGTTTTCCTTATTATTGTTGGTGGTTAAACCCCCTAAACGTTGGTTGGTTAACTGCTTGACCCATAGCCAGATGATTAACCCTACTAATGATAGATGATTAACCCTACTAATGATAGATTATTAACCCTACTAATCATAGCTAATGGTTAACCAATTGACACATGACTCAAGCTGAATGGGCCACCAATGATCCTTGTTTCATCAGCTTGGGCCATGGCAGCGGAAGTCGCTCACCTCCGAAGCCCTCACAACGGTGGATCTCTGGTGGGTCTACCCTTGGGGAAGCACTGGTTGGGGAGCACGCCACGGGCCACGGGATCATGGGTGGTGGCATGGCTTGATGGATTTGGGTTGATCAAGTCATGCTAAAATCCAAGGGTTGATACCTGTTGATCGAATTTCGCTTGCTAGATGTCGATGAAATTTGGGCAATTGCTTAGTGATGAAGAACCAAAGATTCTTTGCAACCATTGCTGTTTTCAGTCTTCGGATCCGAAGAACGATCTTCAGGGACGATCGAAAACGCATCCATACCACATTCGACGCGCATCCGTCAATTGCTCGTCCTGCAACTCTTCCGGTTCGACCATGATTGCTGACCATTTAGCTTCATTGAAAACCATCAGCCGTCAGTGACAATCAAGAAGCATACATTGCATGAATGAACCACTCTTGCAAACCACCAATCATTAACAGTCGGATCCCTAATCAACGTCAACAAACGTAAATCACTATCTCGTGCATCAACTGAATCGTTTGAATAGTCACCAGTTGAGTACTAAGCATTAACCATACTCACAATTAATCAACCACCGCTAATCAAGCATACTAACCATTAAACATGATGTCTTTAGCATATTGCTAGTGATCAACCACCATATGCTAAGTCACCACTACTAAGCATCTAAATCACCACTACTAACCATACAAATCACGACTACTAACCATATGAATCACCACTACTAACCACCCTGGGATCACACCCCCCACGCACTTCCCCGCACCTAGAGCTGCTCGGTACTCATCCGTACCTGGCCGAGAACTGGCCGAACATTCCACCTGATTCCACCTGATTCTGTTGCATGCATGGAGCCAGAGTGATTCGGCATACCAAACACACACATACATGCATATAGTTATACACAACATGTTTAGGTCTATCTGTACAAAAGATAGTACAATACATAGAATATGTGTAATATATGCAAAATGGAAACATAACACATGTACTAATAAATGTCTTTTCAAATTTATTGTCAACGCATGTTTCCATGTCCTAGTCCGTGCCCTTACGTTCTGACGCGTGGGGTGCGTGGATACGCGTGGGGTGTGGATCGGCGCACCAGCATCCTCCGGACGTCTCAAGCGGAGATCCTGGTCGGTGCCTCAGCGGCTGCCCGCTGGCTGAGCTCACAGCTCCAGTGGCAGCTTGGGTGGCAGCTTGGGTGGCAGATCCACTAGGCATCCCTCGGCCATCCCTAACCATGGCGGTGACCGGCACCATGGGCCGCTCCGAGGCACCAAAGGGGACTGGAGCCATGCGAGGATCGTAGGGAACATCACGAAGGCCTTGGCACGGATCGGGCGTTGAAGGATTTGTTTGGGGCTTGCTCAAGCCGTTGGGAACCCCTGAAAATGGTTGGGTTCTTGCTATCAATGGTTAGTATGGGATGGTTTGGGGGTACCCCCATGTTGAGAGCCACTTCAATGGTTGAGGATCATCTCGGCATGGTGGCTGATGGCTGATGCCTGTTGCTGATGGGTCTGTGATCTTTGCGGCGAAAATGCTAGCAGAGACATTTTTGCTGGGCATTTAGTGTTGGATACCCTGAGAAATCATCTTCAAATGGATTGATTCATAGCCATTCACCAACCATGCTTGCTGGTTGCCATAGCCGGTCTGGCTTCCACGACTCTTCCATCAGGTTCAGAAAACCCGCCTTCATCTGGCTGGTTCGCAGACTCATCAACCATCCACGTACCAATCAAACCAACTTTGCAACCACAATGCCGAGCCATTCTTCATCATTTTTTTGCAGTAGATAAACTGATACTTTTGAGCCATAAACATCTATCAACATCTATAAACAAGTACTTATGAGCCACAAATGGCTATAAGAACAGGTACTTTTGAGCCACAAATGGCTATAAGAACAGGTACTTTTGAGCCACAAATGGCTATAAGAACAGGTACTTTTGAGCCACAAATGGCTATAAGAACAGGTACTTTTGAGCCACAAATGGCTATACAAACAGGTACTTTTGAGCCATAAATGGCCACCAAAACAGGTACTTCATGGTACTTCTTAAGCTCTCAGCAGCTACAGCTTGGCTTCAACCCCCTTTGCCCAGTCACTCACGTCACTGGAGCGCCCGTAGGGCGCGGATTCGGAGGCTGCGGCCGTCTGGCCATAGAGCCGCCTGTGGGGGGTCATGGTTGGTGGCTTGGGGATGTGCTTGGGTTCATGGTTGGCTTGGTGTTTTTGGGTTCATGATGGGTTGATGAGTTGATGATGGGTTGATGATGGCTTGATGGGTTGATGATGCTTGATGGAGAATATGAGATGCTTGAAGCTTGGTGAAGATGCTGATGATGAAACATGGCGACTGCAGCGTGCTGATTCGGGATGAGTGCCATATGGTCGCAGTTTAGAGGCACACGCCTGTCAGCTTGATGATCCTTCAGAAATGCTTGGTGACTGCTTGGCCCATGATGATTCACGGAGGAACAGCTGGTGAATGCTTGGGGCATGGCCAGGGATGATGGCTATTGATACCTGGTTCATGATGGTTCATGGTTGGTTCATGCTTATCAAATGGTTGGTGATGCGTACGGACAAACTGATCCCTGATGCTTTTCGTGCTTCATGCTTGGCGCTGTTGATTGGCCAACCGTTGGCTGATGGTTTCAGCATTGACTGGTTGGTTGGCTGGCCGATGACTTCATGGTCGGCGCATGGTTGTCCAGCCTTCCGTGCCTTTGGTCTCGTGGGTCCTGATCCTGCTGCACGGCTGATGGCCATCCATTGTGGCAAGGGTGGTTGGGACAGTGGTGGTATAGTGGTGTTTTGATGGTTCATGGTGATCAACATGTTGATAGCCATGGTGGTTGATGAAGATTTAAATTTAATCTTTGTTGGCGAAAAACATTGCCGATCATGGTTGAGAATGGATGATTAGCTGGTTGAATGACGGGTTGACCATTAAGAATGATTAGTCACTGTGTTTTCATCATCATCGTCATCGTCATCGTCATCGTCATCATCATCATCATCATCGTCATCGTCATCGTCATCTCCATCATCATCTTCAT
>VSDK01001819.1:95499-115131 GCA_009767595.1 Symbiodinium kawagutii | reverse complement strand
ATCATCATCATCATCATCATCATCATCATCATCATCATCATCATCATCATCATCATCATCATCATCATCATCATCATCATCATCATCTTCAGAACGCACACCGTATTCATCACACACCAGATTCATCACAATCATCACCATCATCGATGATAAACTAGCTAGCGGTGAGGGAGGATAAGCAAGAATCGAGGGAAACAACGAACCATTCAAATATTTTTGGATGATGCCTCACCAATGGCATGACCAGGGATGGTTGCGGTAGCGTCATACCCATCTCATTTCTGGTATTGTTGGCTGTTCTTGTATATGTGGATGACGGGCATGTGGTGCTATGTCCTGGTAGTGTAACTCGATATCGAAGCAACTGATTGAGGTGTTGGATTCGTCCCCCAACGGAAATGAGAAGTAATAACCAGTGCCCTATGCAACCAACCTACAAAATGCTGCTTGTGAAAGAACTTGCGATACACATCATTCCAAGTTCAAGCAGTTTGTCCTTGAAAAATGTGCCCCCATGTCTTTGGTGGTTTTCTCGCTACAATCTCCATTTTTGGGCGGGCTTCAGGGTACCAGTACGCCATTGCTTTTGCTTAGAACGTTCAGAACTTAGAACCTATCATCGGACGTACGAACAACTAAAATGAATCATTGCTAAACCAATACGACATCATTGCATATGCATCAATGGCTATTGCTTAGAACTTATGCTGTCGCTTCGTACAACTGATGGCCATCCATGCCTGCGATTCTGCTGGCCACTGGAGGAATTTCTGACCTGTGCAGCTTCTGATGGCGTAACTGATATGGGTGGTTCCTGTCCATGAAAATTGATCAGTGGTGGTTAGTGATGGTTGATGCCGTTGGTGTATGCGGCTAATGTTGGTCGATGTTGGCCATTGATTCAATGGTCCATGGTGGCTAATGAAGGTGGCAAATAATGGTTAATGATTAGCGCAAATTGTCAATGATGGTTGATGGTTACTTGCAATTTTTGGACGATGATGATGATGATGATGATGATAATAACGACTTTAAACCAATACTGTAACTGGTCTATCGGTGGCTGTGTGCCCCAAATTTTCTTGGTTGCTGTGCGAAAACGACCCTTTGTGGTATTGCGAGCTATGGACAATCCCGAATGAACTCACACCATCAAGAGGCCGATAGATGCAAGAACGAACCGAGAAAGGGAACATTTTACAAGAACCGGACATGAAACGCAAGGAAATTGATTCGATTCTGGACGTGTTTGCCCTGCTGTGGCCCCAGCATAGTAACCATGAAATTGGGCATGTGTCCCTTTTCACAATATCATAGTGACCCGATGGAATCAAGGTCAATTCGCTAAAAAAGGTTCATGAATGCTGAATGATCAACAATGGTTTGAATTTTGAAGGAAGCAACAAGTAAACAACAACTATTACAATAATTTCAGCAATAATAGTTGGGAATAAAAAATGGGTTTGCCAACCATCTCCTGTGTATATGGCTTTGTCCATGTATATGGTGGTACCCACAATCACCATCCGAGTTCATAGCCATCCTCAATGGAGAAATCAACCGACGCCAGGTGTATACCATTTTTTTTGACAAACCTTGATTGCTCACCTTGGTATAGCTACCTGGTTCAATATCACACTATACTACACTATAAGTTGGGTCACTGTACCAGTATGGCTTCCATTTGGTGACTACAACCAATAAGTATCATCTGGCGGTTTCCAAGACTTGGGAACCCCCAAAAATGGCTGGTTTGTTACTAAAAGTCGTTAATTTTGGATGATTCCGAGCTGGTAAGAAACCAATAAACCATGATAGTTCTACTGGCTTACCAGCCCTACCATGAATGAAGCCGTTTCCCAATAGTAGCCCATGGTGCCATACCATTGAATCAGTGAGAATGGTTGACCAGTGGTCATCAAAAACCGCATCATCAAGGCCTAGCCACTTTGCCACAGGCAGCCACCACACCTGAAGTCGCAGCGACATGCCGGCGACCTGTAGGGCCCTTTTCCTCCTGCGGCAGCTGCTTTCGGACGAAAAGTTGGGTCAAGCAGCGACCCATCCATGGTGCGGTTCCTATGGGTTGACAACCAGGATCAATCATCTTTAACCGTTGTCAACCCATAGGAAACCAATAGGAAATCAATCCAGTGGTGGTGTATCCTATCATTAAAGATGAGTGATGTGATTCATGATAGGGAATCAATCCCGTGGTTAATGATGGCAATGATGATCAATGGTTAGAAACCAATGGGTTACCGACTAACTAGCCATCAATGCGTCATGATGGGGAATACAATGGTTAATCATGGCTGATAACCACCAACAACAATCGATTTTTGACTAACAAGGGTTAACTATGGGGGATGATGACGAATATCAATTGGAAACAATAGTTATGGAATACAATGATTAATAATGGTTGATAACCAATAATTAATCATGGTTAGTAATAGTGAACAATGGTCAGCCGCGAAAAAGAAAATGGATGGTTTCCCGGGATGCCCAAGGACCTGCACCACAGCAATGGCTGCGCATGATCGCCGGAATGTCACTGTGCCCAACCCCTCCCCACCCATCGTGTTGCGCACGGCGTCGTTACCGGCGGTGCTAAATCGAGGGCAACATGCTGAAAAAACCAGGGTAAAAGCACGACAGTAAGAGCTGAATTTCACAAAATTACGCAGCGTTTACTTTCCACCGTCATCTTCCATACTTAAAACGATGCTAAGAATCATCAACCATACTTGAAGCATCATGGTTGGACCTCATCAACTCCGTTAACCATTATCAAGCCGTTAGAATCAACCTGGTTAGACCATCATTAACCACACTTAAACCATGCTTAAACCACCATTGACCACGGTAAAACCATCCTGAAATCGGTCTCCTCCCGCAAAGGCGCATGGTTCCAGCCCAAAATGTCTCCGTGATGCCCTACGTGGCGAGTTTTGGTGGACGCTTGTGGTGGAAGTGGAGCACCCAATGTGTGGCAGATGATGGTTACACCATGGTTAATAATGGTGCGCACAGATCAGACAGAGTCTGTCTCTCAACATGCCCCCGCTTGTGCAGGGCACGCCAGAAGGTGGAGTTCACCATGGTTAATGATGGTGGATGATGGTTGATGATGGTGAAAGATGGTTGATGATGTTTCAACTCTGGTCAAACCGATGCAAAAAACCATGGTTTATGATTGTTAGACTCTGGTTAGTGATGGTGGCATGATGGATAATTGGTGGGTAACTAGTGGCTGAATGATGGTCAATTGATGGGGTAATGGATGGGTAATCGGTGGTGTACGGCCAACTAATGGTTTACTGGCGATCAATTAATGTGATGGTTAATGGATGGGTTAAACAATGGCAATACATGGTTCATGCATGACAAGTGGTAGTTAAACCATGTTTGATGGTGGGTCATGATGAGTCAAATGGGTGGTCAAATGTAACTGGTTCACTGGTGTCTAATAATACGGATGTTTCAGCTGTTGGTTAACTGATGGTTGATGATGGTTACTGAAGATGGCTGTTCGTGATTAATGATGATGGTTGTTCATGACGCTTTGTGATGGTCAAAGAAGCTTAATACCATTGGTTCATTGTGGTTAATCATGGTTGATGATTGTGATGATTCTTCTTCATCGGGGCTAAGAACGGTGACCCCTAGGATAAACTGAGGATGCTAAGTTATGGCTGCTGCGTAACAATGGTTGACGGCGAAAAAAAATCACTCTGTCCTTGTGGTATCTTATGGTGAACAATGGTGGCTGATGATCAATGGTTAAGCTGCTTTAGACCAATCAGCCGGTACAAATGGCGACTAAACTTGCTCGATCATCGCTGATACTGGTTTGCATAGGTTAGGCATGTTGATGGCTGATGGCTGGTCGTTGAAGCAACCAACACCACCCGTTTTCGTCGCAGGCTGTGCTCTCAAGGCGCCAGTGGTTAGTACATGTGAGCTCCGAAAAGTTACTCGTGGGAGAGCTTCTATGCTTGAGATCCGGTCAGTTGAGAACCACAACCGTTGGAACCGTCGGAGCCACAAAGCTACGTCTCAAAGTGATACAAACAACAACACTTTACGGCCATCAACTATCCTTCACCACCTTCAACAATCTTCAAACATCATTGATAATCATAAACCACCAGCCATTCATCATCAGCCACCAAGCAACCAGCAACATCAATCAACCATCCATCAACTATAGCTGTTAGCCACAAACCATCTATCAACCACCAATCATCCATCCATCAACCATCCTTACCGACATGGTGGTTTCTTGGAAGAGGGAACCCCCAAATTGATTAGTTTCTTCCTATAGGTGCCTAATAAAGTGATTTGGGGTACCCCTGTTTGGAAAAGCCACCATGGTACCTACTGTCCCAAAAATGTGTTTCCTGGGAAAATTCACAGAACCCCAATAGAATTGGTGGTTAAAACAAGGAAAATCTACAGAACAACCATCCGTCAACCACCAACCATCCATCCTATCAACCATCCAACCAACCACTAACCAGCCATTCACCATGCATCATCCATCATCAACACCAATCAACCATCCTTACCAGGAACCTTGCCCAACTGCCACAGCCTGCTGTTCCAACCACGGCCACATCACCGGGTCCCTGACCCGGGCCTTGCGCTCTGGAAATGCTGGAGGACTGCCCGACTTGTCGCTGCAACTCCGATTCATCCTGGCGCGTGTTCTATGGGTGACGGTATCCCCCGAGCCAAGGTGCTTGGTGAATGGTTGGCTGCACATGGTTGGTTGCAATGGTTGGTTGAAATGAATTGGTGACAATGCTTGGTTGTCTTTTTGGTTGATTGATAGCTGCATCTTGATGTTCGTGACTCTGAAAAGCAATGATTGAGGTTATCCACTTATCGTGGTACCAACCATCCGCGGTTGTGGTCATTGCAATAGGGAAAGCAGCCAACAACGGGGGCAAATCACGGCCATGGCCACCCCCAAAAAATGTATAATACAGGGATTGTAGGGGTATAGGGTTATTCATCATCATCATCACCATATTCATTTTCATCATCATCATCATTCATCAATCTTTCATATCCATCTTATTCATTTTTATCCCTTATCTTTTACTCACCCTCATTCATTCTAATTTTTCACATTTCACCATTATTTAATTTTCATCCTCTCTTCTGTTTTAATCATCACCCTAACTTTCATCTTACTCTTCTTCATTATCTCATCACATCAGTTTGTCTCATCTCATCGGTTTGTATATTGTAATTTTTGTTGAGGTTTATGCGTTAGTTTTGGGTCATAATCTGTTGCGTTTGTTATCACATAATATTGGGTTAATATTTATTTTATAAATATATAATATGGCAAGAAGATTAACAAAAGAACAAATAATCTCAAATGTTTATTATGATATTGAAGAAGGCTTTGGAAGCAAACAAGCAACGCTAACAAAAGCAAAGAAAGAAGACCCTACCATAACTAAAGAAGATGTTGAAAAGTTTATGAGACAGCAACCTAACAAACAAGTTAAGAAATATCGTGGGACAAATTCATACACTGCGCCATTTGCTAGATTTGAGTATCAGATTGATATAATGGATATGGTTTCATTAGTTAAAGACCCTGAAGCTAAAATACCAGTTAAAAAAGGAGAGTTAAGATATGGCTTAGTAGTCATTGATATTTTTAGCAAGCTAGCAAATGTTGTCCCAATGAAGGATAGAAACAGTCCATCAGTGTTATCAGCACTGAAGGAGAGTTTCAATAAAATGGGCTCTCCAATGTCAATATATTCTGATGATGACGGTGCTTTTCAATCAGTGGTAAAAGAATATTTAGATAATGAAGGAATTAAAAAGATAACTACATTAACTCATGCAAATGTAGCAGAACGATTTATCAGAACCATCAAGAATATGATACATGACAGGGTAAGATTTAATAATGGAAATTGGGTTGATATGTTAGCACCAGCACTGAATAAATACAACAACACGAAACATTCATCAACGGGACAGACACCAGTTCAAGCTCATAAAGATGACAACCACATAAAAACCGCTGTTAATTTAGTTAGTAAAGAAAGAAACAAAAGAAAATATCCAAATATAAGTGTTGATGATGAAGTTAAAATCTTTACCAAGAACAAAGGAAATTATACCGATAGAAAAGAAACTAACCCTAAATGGTCTAACAGAAAATACAAGGTTTCTGAAATAAAAACTGACACGATGGGCAATAGAGTTTATGTATTACAAGGATTAACCAGACACTACTTAAGACATGAAATATTATTGGTTTCATAAAGATAATTAATATTAATGTCTTAATATTAAATATCATCTAACTCTCATCCTCATACTTCTTCTTAAGTTTATTATATAAAATTCTTTTGTAAAGGTCTCTTGCTTGGTTGGTGTATTTCTTTTTCTCTGCACCTTTTGCTGATCTAAATGCTTTAAATATATCATTGAATTCAATGAATTCCACTGTTGTTATAATATTTTTATTTTTAGCATTATTAAATTCTTCATACATTTTCTGTATTCCTACTTTACTGGGGATAATAGGTTTATGAATGGTGGTTCTTACTTTACTTCCTTTTCTTTCCTTAGGTTCTTTTTCTTCGCCCTTGGGTATGCCTCCGGTGTCGCCCTTGGGCGCACCTCTGGTGTCATCCTCCTCTTCTTTCTTTTGTTCTTTTTCCATTTTTGCTTCCAGTCTAAGTCTTTGTTTTTCTTTGTTTTTGTTTTTGCGCTTTTGTGGTCGTTCTTCTTCCGGATCACTACCATCTCTCTTTTCCGCACTTGGTCTTTCAGTTCCGTGTTTAAACATTTTGGGTCTCCCTGCTTTTCCTCTTGGTTCTACTCTTTCTTCTGGTGCATCCCTTTTAGGTTTGCTTGTTGTATCCATTACAACCGGCACTGGTGCTTGATTGCTTGACTGTGGCATATCTTTGTATATTCTAGGTCTAGGTGGTTGTGTTGTATCACTATCGGTATCACCGGATGGTAATGGAAAATATTGCGGTTCTACTCTTGGTGGTTGAATGTTTGCTAATTGTTCTGCTAGTGTTTGCTTTGTTTGTTTTGCTACTTCCGTTGCATGGTTGGTTGCTGTTTCTTGTCTTCTTTGTGTTGCGTTGTTTAATCTTTGTGTTAGTTCGGCATGTAGTTGTGTTCCCTGTGCTAATCTTGTATTGGGCGGTGCAATAGACATTGGAGTAGCATAACCACTTACTCCTTCAGCATCAACTTGCATAGGTGCTTGCGCTATTGTTGGTGATTGTAATGGTAAAGTTCTAAAGCGTTCAGTGTGAAATGTTCTTCCTGCTGTTCTTGCATTCTTTCTTAATAGCATTTCATTCATCTGTCTTAACAACAATCTTTCTTGTTCTTCCTTCAGTTCTTCTAGATAATTAGACCCATCAAAGAAACTTCCCTCAGGACTGTTGCGGAAGAATGTTGCATCCCTATTAGGTAATGGCATCCCTATCTTTTTGTTTTCATCAAGTAAATTTACAATTTCATCATAGGTAGGTCGCCGACGAAGTCCTAACTTGCTAAATTTGTTAATATTTTCTAATTTAGCGGTTTCCATAGATAATATAAAATAAATTAGATTTTATTTTATATTATTGCATTCCAAATCTTAATCTTCTAAATTGTTCCTGTTGTCTATTCAATTGTTCTATTGAGTTGTGGTTTAAATTATCACGTTGTATCTCCCTGCTCATTCTATCCACTTGGTTTCTATAATTAACTCTTTCATTTGCTAACCTTAAGTCATTTTGATAATTAATTGTATGCTTCATTAGTTATTCCAAATTGTTGCAACATTTTTTTATTCAATGGTCTTTTTCTTTTGTTAAACATTATTATATAATTATTTTAGAAAATAATATTTAACCTAATCATAAACCAATGCGCCGTCGCTTCTAATTTCCAAAATGCTTTCACTAACTAAATGAACAAACAATTCTTGTATTTCCTCAGCAGGGTCTAATGCTCCATCTGTGCCTTTAATTCTAAATGTAATCAAACTACCCATCTTAGTATTCTGACCAGTAAAATTAACTGATGCCATCTTTTCCATTGATACACCTATTACAAATTTGTTATTTCTATATTGGTTATAACTGATGTTCAAACTGTTCTGTTCTGGATTAAGTAGGTTAATAGTTCGTCGTAGGAAATACCACGCTTCACTTAAACTCTCTGCATTAAACTCTGGATATTTTTTGTTTCCGATTTGCATTTGCCAACTTAAAGCACGGGTGCTATCAGCAAATCCTTGACCTACTTCTTCTGGGTTAGTACCTGGGTTCATACCATCGTTAATTTCACTGTTAATCATTGTATTGTAAAAGTAATTCCAACGCTTGTGTAAATAATTATCTGGTCTAAAGTATCCATATCTTAAACCGGTTTTAGGTGTTCTATATAGTGTAATAAATGCATGTGATAATTTGGAGGCGGACTTTACAATGTTCATATTGATTTCACCGCCTCCAGAATTAAATGTCTGTGTGATTGTGTGGTATTGTGGTACTACCATTTTTAAACTAGTTCCAGATAATAATGCTGATGTAATAGAATTATCAACCGTGTTATCCAAAGTAATAGTATCGGCACGGATGAAGCAGGAAGTTAAAACCCAGTCATCACCAGTTGCTGTATTACCATCTTGGAAGTAATATCCATTTTTATCAGTTTGAGTTGTACCGTTCCCTTGAGGAACAATAATAGGTTCATTACCATCGCTGACTACTGTAAATTCTAATTCTAAAGGTGCTACGCGAAGTGGCAAGTAATAATTACTCTCTAATAATCCGCATACTGGTTTATGTCCCAGTCTTACTTTACCATTAGCACCCGGAACACCTGAAACTGAGTGTCTAGTGGGGCGACTTCCTATTCTTCCCCATTCGTTGTGATCGCCATTAGGATAATAATTAGCACCATTTCCCGCATCATTGATTTGAACAAAATTGTCAAGTCCATTAGCATATTTATGATAATCTGTATCCCAACTAGGATTGGCACTGCTTTCAATGTCATCCATTTCATTAACATCTTTAGACTTAAAAGCTTTATACAATTCACAGTGTCTATTGTACTCTACTATATCTTGTACGATTTGGCCGGCAACAGTTGCTCTATATCTATTGAAGAAGGCATGCATACCACCTAATGGTCGTAAAAATTTAGCACGGTCTCCATTTCGGTTCTGAAGTGTTGCAAACAATCTCACACTGGATAAGTCTAAGTATTGGTTGGCATCCGCTGAAATGTAAAATCTTATATTCTTGTTATCCTTCGGGGAGTAGATTGATGCACCGCTAGGAAACCAGTTTGTTTGCCTTCTATCAGTAATAAATTGCGCCGTCTGTGGCAATCCAAAGTTTAACTCTGGAATATCTACATCTACACTCTCTGCCACTAAATTATCCATAACTTATATATTCTTAATTTAGAAAATTTATTTTTTAAACTTAATATTATTTTTAGTTTGATGAGGAGTTAATTTTATATCATTTTTAGATTTTTTATTTAATATTTCTATATCATTTTCTTCAACTAGTTTTTTTATCACTTCATATTCTCTTGCCGGTTCTTTCATCGCCTTTTCTAATTTTCTATAACTAGAATTGCCTTTATTGAATAACACTGGTTGTTGATTGCTATACCTTTTCTTTTGAAACATCATTAATATTATATATAAAAATAATATTAAGAATGCATTGCCTTTAAATGTTTCCTCATATAATCTCTTGATAATTCTTTACCGCATATATGGCATTCAACTCTTTCTTTGTTTTTTGTAAGTATCCTTTCCCTTTGGTTTTGGTAAGACTTTTGCCTTTGTTCTTTTCTTTTCTCTGGGTTTTCTCTTTGTCTTTGAAGTGTCTTTTCAATTATGTTCTCCCTATCATTACTATACCTAATTCTGTTGTTTTCGTTTCTTCTCTCTCTATTTTCATTATACCATTCTTCTTTTGTTCTATCTTCTACTCTTGAATTCAAAGTTCCATATTTTCTAATATATTCTCCTTCTATTGCTCTTAATTGTTCTTTATTCTCACAAGGTGTTTCTTTAATAAGTTCTATATAAAAATGTCCTACGCCTATTTCATTCATTTTCCTGTATAATTTATAGTTTTTATGTTTGGTGCTAGTTCTTGCTTTTCTGTGTCCTACCATTCTCATATTCAAAGATTGGCAAGTAGCACCTATATAAACATCATCATCTAAATCATTTAAGACTTTATAAATTTTTGCCTTAGAATAATCCACCATTCTATGTTATTATATGCTTTTTTATCTTTAAATAGGTTTTTCTTCACTTTCATCTAGATTAAATTTTACATGTTTTGCTTTACTTTCATTGGTTAAGGTCTCTAATAGTTCATAAATGTTATTAATCTGCTTGTTCTTTACATCTAGTGATTTCTTTAACTCAATGACTTCTAACTCTAGTTTTTTTAACGGTGTTGTTCTATGCTGTAGTCTCCAGATGTCATTGAACCACATAAACATCATATAGAATATTATATATTTAATTATTTAATTAATTAATTATTTAATATTACATTTTAATACCTTCATTTACTGATATACCATTGCTGATATGAGTAGTAGGTCTTATGTGCCACAACCCCTGACCCTCAAACTGTTTATAACTGTGCTGAATAATGGGATTCCAGTCTTTAAAGTCTGATGTTATGGCATATCCATCCAGCATGCTAACAATGTCATTTGGATTTCTCAGGTCAATTCGTCGCGGGTCTTGTTTTCCTTTTCTTCTAGGTTTTACTGTCGGTGTTGCATAAGTGGTTGTAGCAAACCTATTAGGTTGTTCTTCATTAATTTTATTTACAACTGCTGACCCTAGAGAGTGCGATACCAAACGACTAACATCGGGGTTATTCTTAAGTGCTTCCATAACATCTTTATATTTCTGAGTTCTTTCCGCGTTTCTAAATGGCAACTTTGTAAAATTATCAATCCAGTCCTTCTCCCAATCTCCATCCTTCCCACCTGTTCCACTAATGTATAAAGTGTTCCCGGTTCTGTAAATACCTGACGGACTACGATAAGCATTAGTTAAACCCGCCCTATCTTCAATTTTGTTTTTGTTCTGTATGTTCCTTTCTTCCTTATACAAAGTTGTATTTTCTCTAAACTTTTGGTTTAAGTTCCTAGCAAAATTGTCCATTCTATTATTTAAATCTTCTTGTTTCTTTTCAGTATCTTTTTTAAATTCTTCTTTACCTATCCTAATTAATTCATCAAATGCAACTTTACCAGTCTTCTTTGCTAGTTCTTTCATTTGCTCTCTTGTTAATATATTTTCAATTGCTTCGCCTCCCAGTATCCTATTTAAGGTCTCTCTTCCAAATTGTCTAATGACCTGTCTAATGGCATTGCTTAAAGCAACTCTACCAACTCCTGTAGCAAATCCAATCATTTAATTTATATTATTAAATATAAAAATATAAACAATAATATAATAATGAGTAATAAATTAGTGTATAAAAAAATCTTTATTGACAGCAAATATAGAACCGCTCAATCAAAGTCATCGGCAGACTTCTCCATAGAATTAAACGAAAGCCTAGAACTCCCCGATGATACAAGACTATATATCACTGATATATCAATCCCCGCTGTGTGGAAATCCACCGAAATTAACTTCTACGAATATTTGTATGTTATGGTGTTTGATGGTGATACATTGGTTAAAAACTTTCGTCATTACTTAGGAAACAAAATTTATTTTGCGGAACAATTATGTTTTGATATCAACGAGGGGTTAAACAGCAATACATCAGATTTATCAGCAGGTGGTATTTTTGTTTATGCCTACAATTCAGCAACAAGAACTGTAGAATATAAAATAAAAGATGGATTAAGTTATACAATAAAAATTCCAACAGATAACGAACTCTCTAACTATGTAAATGGTATTTGGGATAATGTAAGTGCTCCCTACGATAATAGAAAACCAGTATCAATAAACTATCTTTTAAGTAATTTTGTCCCTACAAATCCTGTAGCAACTTGGGTGTCATCTTACTTAAATTTAGTCCCCTTCCGCTATGTATTCATAACATCTAACACATTATCAGATTATAGATATTCAGCACCTAATTCATATTCATCAAGCATCATTAAAAAGGTTCTTTGTACCGAGCAATTAGGTGGGATTATCAATGATAATCAAGCACCGCATTCAGAGGATTTTATCAATGTAGGAGGTAGAAATCTGAAGCGCTTAGATTTTAAAATTACTGATGAAACGGGTACTGTAATGAATTTATATGATATACCCGTGCAGTTCGCATTACTTTTAAGTACTCCAAATTATTAAATATAACATTTTGATAGCATGGTTTTATTAATTAAGAAAATATTAAGAAAATCATGTATATTATAATATATGTCATCTATTACAGTAGTTGATATAAATCAAGAAGTTAAAGAAGAACCACCAGGACCTGAACCAATTGAAGAAGCAAATGAAGAAGTGCCTGATCACGAAGTTTCGTGTAGCATACGCGAACCCGAACCAACAAATGAAGTTGTTGAAGAAGAAGCACCAGCAGAAGAAACTAAACCTAGACCTAAACCTAAAGCAAAACCAAAACCAAATGATTTAGTGAGTTGCCCTGACTGCTTGCGACAAATGACTTACAAAAATCTAAGATATAGACACAAATGTTATCCAGAACCACCGCCAGTCAAGAAGCAAGCAAATCCAAAACCAAAAGCAAAACCCAAACAACCACCAAAAATGCCACCAGAAGTTTATTATACAGATAGTAGCAGTGAAGAAGAAGTAATCATAAGAAGAAAGAAGAAACCACAGCAAACTCAAGTTCCACAACAACCTTCAAATCCTTTAACTGATATAACTAATCACTACCAATTATTACATCAGCAAATGCTTCAACAAAAGCAAGAGAGATATAACAACCTTTGTAAAAACATTTTTGCACCGAGAGTTAAGAAACGATGAATTTAATATTAATATAAAATAATTTTCTATTTTATTTTGTACAACTTTTTTAAAATCATAAATTTTAAATTTATGATTTTAAAAAAGTTCTAGAAATATAAATATGAAGAGAAATAATTTCTCTTCATATTTATATTTGTACTAATGGTTTCTTTAGATGGCACTACAAGTTATATAGGACATGAATTTATTAAGTTATTAAATACTGGTTCATCGCATTTAATTTTAAATTTATGATTTTAAAAAAGTTCTAGAAATATAAATATGAAGAGAAATAATTTCTCTTCATATTTATATTTGTACTAATGGTTTCTTTAGATGGCACTACAAGTTATATAGGACATGAATTTATTAAGTTATTAAATACTGGTTCATCGCATTTAGCAACTGAGGCATTTGTCCTTGCTAATGGAGGTGGTGGAACATCAACAACAGACTTAGCTGATTATTATGATAAAACCGAAGTAGATACATTATTATTAAATAAACTTAATATCAATAATCCCCAAGACATGGATGGGACTTTACGCATCGGTCATATAACAGGTAATTCTAAAATAATATTGAATGCAGTTGCTTCTGATAAAGATTTTTATGTTAATGGCGACGCACAGGTTAATGGTAATCTGTTAGCAACTTCAATTGATAGTAATAGTTTCGTCCAGTGTGGAAATGTCAATGTTAGTGATGATGTAAAAACAAATATTATTGACAGCAACGGTATCAGTGATATAACATTAAAAAGAAATACATTTGATATTTGCTATTTAAAAAATAGCAGTTTAGAATTAAATGCTGGCATCAATCTAGTAGCACCTGCTCAGGTCCAAGCAAACACATATAATTCATTTGATGATAGTAGTGTATTACTTTTAAGAAACGGTGCTGAATTCATGAGATTTAGAAAGTTAGAAGATGATATTTTAGTTAGTAAAGATATTGACGGGACTAATTTAACAGTAAGTGGAGCAGTTAAAACCAATACAATAAATAGTAATGGTGTAAATGATATTGTATTTAAACGAAATGATGTTGATATAGCAAAATTAAACGCTACTGATTTTATAACTGAAACTAATAAAAATTTAGTCAGTCAAGGTCAAGTTAAAACAAATATTTTTAATTCTTATGGTGATACAGACCCTTCATTTAGACGCTACAATGATGAATATATAGCGTTTAAAAGTAATCCGTTGCCAATAACACATCCATTAGTTGAAATCCCCGGCGGTAAAGGTTTTATGTCCGACCAAATTTATACAAGTGAAATTAGAAGTAGAACATTAACTGCTAACATGCGTCTTTACGGTGCTAATAGTGCAGGGACTGGTAGAATTAATTTTATGCAATGGACTAGAGCAAATGAAGACATAACTTTTTATAGAAATGTTAATATTGATACGGGTATGGAATTAGTAAGTAATACTTTAACAAGTCATGCTGGGACTAATTTAGATATTCAACGAGGCGGAGTTAGTTATATGTCATTAGGAGCTGGTAAAGTTCAAATACCAGCAGGTATTTCAATAGACGCTCCACTAATTACAAGCGACTCAGTTCATGGCACTGACACTTTTGCTAATAGATTTAGAGTTAGACATATGACAAGCGATTTATCATTTGATGGTGCTAATGCTACCGAAGATGGGAGACTTACATTTATGGTTTATAGACATATAAATGAAGATTTAAGAATATTGAGAAGTGTAATAATAGACGATGGATATAGTTTAAATTGCGATGTTATAAATTGTAATTCGTTAGTTAGTGATTTATGTTATGGTGATAGTTTTAGATGTAGAAACAATAACGTGGATACTAATTTTTATGGAGCTAATACAACACAGGATGGGAAAGTCATATATATGGTTTATAGACACCAGCAAGAGGATATGAGATTTTTGTATGATGTATTAATTGATAATGGTAAAAAATATCATCTAATATTTATAATAGTAGTGGTAATAATGATGTAGTATTTAAAAGAAATGGAGTTGATTATTTTAAATTACAATATCCTGCTTCAACAAAAAGTATTTTATGTTTAACGGATACTAACTTTTTATGCCAAGCACAGATTAAAGCAAATACATTTAATTCTTATGATAATAGCGATATTTATGTAAAAAGGAATAGTATTGATTATATTCAATTAGGTGGAACGAGTTTAAGAACAAGATTATTAACTGGGTGTCAGTCAGATATTTATGATAGTTTGGAAAATAGCGATGTTTCATTTAGAAGGAATGGTATTGACTTCTTTTATTTAAGAAATGGTAAAGTAGAATTAAACACTGGAACAACATTAGCAACTGATACAATAGATACAATAGGAAATACTAATTTAGTAATAAAACAAAATGCGGGAACGATATTAACTTATGATAAAGATGATGTCTCTTATCCTAATGGAATATTTAAATTTGATAAAGATGTAAGTATTAATACCGGTAAATTTATCCAATGTAATACTATTAAAGCACATATATTTGATACTCATGATAGTTTAGAACCTAATGATGTTTCATTTAGGTATAATGGAACTACTTATATGCTTTACGACCAGTCGCTTACAAATTTTCAAGTTAGAACCGACATTGTAAGCAATCAAAATATTCAATGTGTTGCTCTTACAGAAACATCCGATAAAAGATTAAAAGAAGATATTACTGATTTAAATTTAAATTGTTGTGAGTTAATTAAAAAAATTAATGTTAAAAAATATAAATTTAAAGATGATAAGAAAAAGAAAACCAATATCGGTTTTATAGCAGATGATGTTCTCCAAAATACACCTGATGATATTGAGAATATAGTAGATACAAGCAACGATTATTTAAGTATGAATTACGGTCGTATGTGTTGTTTGTTATGGAAATGCTGTCAAGAACAACAGGATAAGATAGAGCATTTAGAAAGTAGATTATTTGAAGTAGAAAATTTTATTAAAGATTATGTTAAACCAAAACCTAAAGCAAAAAGTAAATCTAAAACTGAAAAATAAAATATAGAATAATCTATATGGGTAGTAGGCATTCAACAGTTAAAAACACTTGTATGGATGAAATCAATAACATTAATGAAGATGAGTTAGATATAAGTAATATAGATAAATTACAAATAAAAGCAATAAAAGAAATGAGAGAGCGTATAGTTAAACTAGAAAAAGAAAAGCAAACAAAAATGTTATATGCTATACCTAAGGTAGATTTGTGCAACTGGAGTTTGTTTTAATTTGATAATTTTATTTCATAATAAAATTATTAAGTAATTTTAGACTTATCAATATGTATCGCTTTCTCTAGTCTTATCATAAAAATTTTATTAACATCTGCCTCTCTTAATTTTACAAATAAAAAACTATATGGTTGGTCTTCGGTTGCTAGTTTGTAAATATCATATACTGTCTTTTTATCTACTAATGCTGACTGCTCTTGAACAAAAGCATCAACTTCTGCCATATTTTTTAGTTTAAAAATATATAGGGATGAAGTGTTTAATCTAACTATCGGTGCTAGAGCGTTATACTTCTGTGAAGCAGTTATGACTGATAAACCGAAGTGTCTAGATTTAGTATATAAACCGTGTAATACTTTACTATATCTCATAAATGTCTTATCTTCTGCAACATCGTCAATAATTAAAAGGCAACTAAACAATTTCTTCATTTTGTTCTTCTTCTGATATTCTATTACTTTATGCTGAGTGTCTATAATATGCGTTAAACTGTCAGGATTGTATTCATCAAACAAATATTGTTCTTTCTTATTATCCACTTTCAATTCTTTTTCAATATATTTTATTATCTCTTTGTATGCCTCATCAATGTGAGCGGTTGGACTTACAATATAAATTCTCTCAAAGCATCCCTTGTAAATTTTCAACACTAGATTTTGTATAAGAATACCCTTTCCTCCCTGAGATGCCGAGACTATAATACTTCTAAATGGCAGTTTATCTGCCTGTGGATAAGGTGATTGTTTAAATTCATATTGCTTTACATTGATGGGTTCAATCTTCGGTGGGTCAAGATTATGCATTATTTAGATTTAGAAATTAATTTATATTATATTTTATTGATGGAACTTTAAATAGAACAGTTAAGTGCGTCAATCCTCATAAGCAGTTAATTAGTTTTTCATTTCATCAACTCTCCGAGTTGATGCGCCCACGGCGTCCCCTAACGAGTAAGTCATCAACTCTCTGAGTTGATGCGCCCTTGGCGTCCCTAAGTCTAAGTGTATCACCCTGCCATCTCAGCAATAGAAGAAGAATTCGTTTTGGTGTAGCAGTTGAAGCATTCTTACAGAAGTATCTTGAAAGGATGAGGTCATATCCAAAAACAAATAAAAAATGATTAGATTTCAATATTGTTGATATTAATTTTCAATTAATATCAAGAATATTAATTTTAATTTAAATTAAAATCAATATTGTCTAATCATTTTAATGATAAGTGATACAGATATTTATTATGATAATATCAATGTATTAGAAGAGGCAGTAATTGATGATACTAAATTCCCAGTTGTTAAGGATAAAAAAATTAAAAACTGTTGCTATACAACGCTAGAGTTATGTAAAGTTTTTATCAATTATATCAAGTTAAGCAATAGAAAGTATAATGGTAAAAAAGAAAAATAATTAATTATTTAATAATACATTTTTAAATAATTAAATAAATATTAAGAAATTTCTAATTTATTATATATCTTAATGACATCCAAGGATGCATCAAAGATGACACCTAAGGTAGATGAAGTTGATTATAATATGCTAAGTCAAATCTATGAGAATACAAAAAATAACAGTAAAATGTTATCTTCAATCATGTCAAGTCTGAATGAACTAACAAAAGAAAAAGAACCCGAAGATAAAGAAGAGCAGAAAAAGAAGATGATGGAAATCTTTGAGAAGCGTGGAATAGGCAAACCAAAAGGTACATGGGAGGAGAAGCAAAAATCATATTATGAAATGGTTAAGTCTGGAAAGATTAAAAACCCAGTTCCAAAAACTCTTGAATACTACCATATCGTTAAGGATGATAAAGGCGAGTGGTTAATCAATTTATTACCTAAATAGTTAATATTAAAACTACTTTAATCTTAACTATTACGAACCTTTCAGATGCTGTAATGTCGCAAAGCTCATTAAGCATCTTTCAGATGCTGTAATGCCCATAAGGCACACTGTTGTAATCATTCAACCAATACCTTTTATTGTCATAAGATGACAGCCCTACTTTAGATTGATTTATACTATATATCTGGTGGTTTTTACTTCTGATAGCATTGAAATTAACCGCTTTCAATTCTTTTAGATGAAGGGCATTCTCATAATCTTTCATATTCAACTCCTTTTTCACTTTTGCTTTTGGAACTCCTTTTGCTTTCTTCTCTTCTACAACTTCATTATACAATTTGTAACAATACATCTTAGGTCTTAGTGCTAAAAAATCAACTATGATTTTACCATCACATTCATCCTTAAATTTACCGATAACCTTTTTATTACAAGGGTCATAGTTTGGATGGTTCTTATCATAACTGCTGAAGTCCATGTGTTCTCTCAATTCTTTAAAGTCTTCAAAGATGTCATCAGTATAAGTTTGTAAAACATAACTGTCAGTATCAGTGTATATTAACTTTATGTTTTTACCATACTTAACTTTAAGAACATCATAGAAGAAACTATACATCCACTGCTTAGAAATGTCAAGGATAGACATACCTAGATATATGGGTTTATCAAGTTTCAATACTGTTTTTGTTTTTTCTACTCCTACTAGGTTTTCGTTTATGATGTGTCTGTTTTTGTAATTAGGATTATTCACACATTTTTGCAATCTCTGCTGGGATGATACTAATTCAAAGTCCATATGATTTCTGACATTCTCCATGGTTTTGCCATAAACTGCGTTATTCATTAACTTAAACATATCTTTATCAAAATCACTTTTAGCTTCTTTTCTTTTGTTAGTGTTAAAGTCAATCCATGCTTTCAACCAAGCACTTTGTTTAAACTTTACCATTCTATGAATTTGTTTAAGTCTCATCCCTTTGTTAAGGTAGAACTTCAATGTCTTTATATGAACTATGTATTTGTCTTTATCCTTTAGACTTAATATAAGTTTAGGTTGCTTTTCGTTTGTTGCTTCTTTACCATCGTAATAGTGTCTATGTAATTCTTTCTGATGTTCTGACAGCATATTTTCTTGTATGTTGATGTTTTCAGGTGCTAGTGGATAATCTGAATGTTCATCGTGTAAATGGTTAGGATACTCTAAATCAACTTCAAGAATGTAGGCAAATTCATTGTTTTCATCCCAGTCTTTGATGTCTTGTTCTGTTAGTTTCTTTTTTGCCCATTTCATTGTTCCTATTGGTAATTTCTGCGACATTGCTAGTCCATAAAGATTATTAGCATCTAAATAGTTGATGTAGTTAGATGGTTTAGTTTCATCATAGTCGTCTTCCATATATTTGTTATTTGCTACTGCCTGCTTATGACTGACCTGACACATTCCACCTCTCAAACCTCTTTCAATCATCTCATACATATCTTTATCAGTCAATGGTTCTAATACAACACCTGTTTTTAACAACATAGCATCC
>VSDK01001819.1:84386-95167 GCA_009767595.1 Symbiodinium kawagutii | reverse complement strand
CTTCTGGTTTAAACTTACAACCGCAAATGAAGCAATTAGTGGCATTGTTAAAGTCTTCCCAATCTGCTTCTTTCATTTTGATGTCTTCATTCGTTGTCTTCATTTTGTTCAAGATGTTGTTTTTAACTTCAATCATCTTTTTCGTAAAAACATCTACACAATCTTCACCTCTGTATAAGTATGGTTCAGATGAACCAGTAATGCTATTAACAACATTAATCATAAAACCGCAGGGTGTATGCTTTTGGTAGGCATCTGTATTTTTAACTTTAGTGCTTACCGTTCCATACTTTTCAGTTAAACATTCGAAGTCAGCATATATAACGAATGGTGCTTTAAGTTTCTTGTAGTGATTTTTAAACTTGATATAAAACTTATCAGGATTGTTTGGGTCTAACTCCGGCATCTTGATTTGTTGTCCTTCAGTTGCCATGCAACCCTTTTCCTTATGTTTATTCAATAACTCTTCTGAACCAAAGCCATAAGAGCAATGCCTACAAAAATGATTTTTAATCCTATACTTGTTGTTTTGCATTGACATCAACCTACTATAACTTTTGATATAAACATAATGGGAATTATCACCTTCTTCTAGTTTTAAGAGGTCTATCTCATAAGTGGCATTTACTACATTGCTTCTTCTATATAATAGGATTGACTGATTTTGTAATTCAGAACTTCTATGATAAACATTGATGGATAATTGTCCTTTATTGTTTTCTTCTAGTTTGTTTATGTCAGCATTGGATGAAGGAAACCTAACACCATCCCAGTTTAAAGTGTCATCAATGTTTTTATAGTGATGTGGTTTGCATGCATGGTCTTTTTCATAAATCTTATAGACACCACACTGAACTGAATACTTGAAACATTTGTTGTCTTCGTTTTGGATGTTGATGCAGGCTTTTTTCTTTTTAATCCAGTCAGGTAATTCCATAAATGAACCTCCACGAGTTGGATTGTATTTGTCATAGTGAAACTTCAACTTATTAATCTGTATAAGGACTAAACCACTTTTAGAGCCTTCCATCTTATCAATTTGAATTTCTAAGTCAGTGCCCATTTGACTAAGTGCTTCTTGTAAATCATCGTTGCTAGTTATGTTGTAAAGTCTTGTTCTTGTTGTAAGGTTAATTTCCTCACCAGCTTGAATGCAGATTGTTCTTCAGTAATTTTTGCTTTAAAGTTTCGTTGTATCTTTATGAGTGCTTTGTTCTTATCAACATTTAACCATTTTGCATCTTTCTTTTCTACTAATTCATGTCGTTTGTAATCTATGGTTTGTTTAACTTTATGCAATTTCTTTTTGAATAGGTCTGTGAGTGGTTTGCTCTTGTTGTATCTGTAGCGCTTTTCACCTATCTTTATGAAATTGGTTTCACGGTCATTCTTTTTAACAATTTCAGCGCGTTTAGTTGATATAAGATAATCTATAATATTTCTCTCTGCAGGTTCAACCATATACTAATACCCTATATAATATAATGTCATTTTCTCTTTAAGTAGTTTTTCTAGGGTTAAGTGTTGGGATAATGTTTTATTAGGTTCAAGTTCAACAAATAAACATTCTTGATAAAGTTTATCAAGAAGGTTCTTTCAAAAAATTATTCAGGCGTTGTTCCATTTATTTATGATGATTTTGAATTTCATAATCTTATCCCAAAAACAATTCTTCAACGATAAAGGTATTTCTTTCATTCTGTTTTTGTATAGTCTCTTCAGTGTGTCATGGTTAAAACAAAAATGACCATTCAACTTAACAATAAGATATGGAACTTCATATGTGCATAGTCCATTCTTGTAGATGTATATTATGAAACCTAGATTGTCATATGTGTTGTCGCAATGGCTCATGATAAAGTCTAATTTACCATTCAATAATTTCAATCCATCATTCACGGAATAGCCTTCGTTTTTCAATGTTATTATGGTTTCATCTTGACTTACTTGTATATCATCTTTTACTTTAAATTTCTTTTGTATTCTTCGTAGTGCTTTGTTGTGGTGTAATCTCATCTCCTCCTTTGGTCTCAGCAGAAAGGATGAAACATTGAACACGCAATCTTCAGATAAAACACTCAACACTTTTCCAGTAGTCATATACTCTCTACTATATATAGTCAGTATTTCTTTAAGTAGTTTTTCTAGGGATGGGCGTTGGGATAAATTTTTATTAGGTTCAAGTTCAACAAATAAACATTCTTGATAAAGTTTATCAAGAAGGTTTAGAAAAGAATGTCTCAATCATAATGAATGCTTTTGTTTGAGAAATGAAAATGAAGGCTTTTAAATCGTATCCGACTATTCAAAGTGCTACCCCAAGTCAAAATCCATTTATCCATTTTATCTACTACATCCTCTGTATCCAGATAATCCAAATCATCAATACGAAGATGTATGGCATCATAATCATCATCATCATCCTCATCCTCACCATAATAAAAGAAATCAATATATAAATTTGTTCGTCCATACGGTCTTGACATATCCAACAATCTACCACTCAGACCCTTCATAATTCGTAGTGCTTTTTCAATTGAATAGTTCTTGTCCTTCATCACATATCTATACCTTTCAATTTTATAGGTTTCCTCTGGGTCTTCATCTAAAAAGTATTCTCCTTGTCTAATTACCACTTTTTCACTTACTTTTTTCATATCAAATTTCAGTTTCTTTTGGATTTGTTTGAAGGTGTTGCTTTGTTTTATTTTGAAATGTTGAGGCGACCCCAACAGAAACGATGAGATGTTCAACATAACATCTTCAGGTAAAACATTCAACACTTTTCCAGTAGTCATATACTCTCTACTATATATAGTCAGTATTTCTTTAAGTAGTTTTTCTAGGGATGGGCGTTGGGATAAATTTTTATTAGGTTAAAGTTCAACAAAAAAAACATTCTTGATAGAATTTATCAACAATGTTTCAGTTATGCCATCCAGTCCCCTATTCCATCCCACCAGTGTTCTATCAATCTTGGTAATGATAATATTTTAATTCTATCATATTTGTCATTGTTGTCTTTGTTGAAGTTGTATGTTATGATTTCATCTAATAAATTATGACATCTTAACATATCTTTCATCCCATCTTTTGAATATAGAAATGTTCCACATTCTTTTATAATATCTTCATCTAGTATATTCTCATACATCTTTTTCAATATTCTGTAGTCATAACTTCCAATAACAACAAATGAACTATTATTCTTCTTGCTTATTTCATACATAAGTTTAACAAATACGTTTAGGCCTGGAAATGGATTTTCCTTAATAAAATCTAATGTCTCTTGTCTTTCCTCTTCCATTTTTCTTTCTTACTATAATAAGGTAGCATTTCTTTAAGTATTTTTTAAATTGTTTTGTGTTAGGAGGTTTTGAATTGATGTTGGAGTGCAACAATTCAACATAAACTTTGAGAGTTTCTACACTTTTTGGTGTTCCTATGTTTTGACAGGTTTGTTTTGTTTGATATGGTTGTCCCACAGTCTGGACAGGTAAATGGGGTTTTGAGATTGTTTATGTAATATTTCTTGAAATAATCTGGGTCTAAAGGTTTGTTGTCATAAGTTCCATTATCTTTCCATCTGGATTTATGTTTGGGTTCTTCTTCTGAAGAGGATTGGATTTCATCTTGGACAAACTGGCTCATTGAGTTAAATGTGTTATTATCAATTTTCATCTTACATCCATCGATGACCATATAAGGCATATCAGTATCTTATTTAATATAGGGGGTATTTCTTTAAGTAATTTAGGATGCGTTTAGGAACAGAAAAAAAGTTGTGTCTAAAACCTGCCACGCCTCACCAAATGCTGTTCCTTCCACTTGCCACGCTTCACCAAATGCTGTTCCTTCCACTGTCATCCATCATCATCAGCATTCATCACATCCATCATTGACCAATAGCGTTTCTGTATATTCATCACCAATTACAATCCATCGGGTGGGTTGATGGATTGTTTTGTTGAACCATAAGTCAAATATACTCAACACTGTTAGCTCCCTAAAGAGGGAGGGGGTAGCTGTTTAACCACGGGGTGTTTAGGTAAATTTGCACTGGATGCCAACAACCAAGTAGAACCATCAGTGCAAATTATACCCACAGGTCTAAGGATAACATTACTTCACCAAACTATTAACCAAATTACAACCTTCAACCCTGACCACACGGCTTCACTCGTTCCAAGCTCTGGTTGAACTCATCGTCCAAGTTTGCAGGTCGCTGGGCAAGGTGGCTCGGTCCAAGCTCTGATTGAAACGACTGCCAAATGTCAATGCGACATGATGTGAGTTATGGTGATTGTGGCAAGGTATATATGTAAAGAATTATTCATAAATATATGACTAATATTTTGTATATTCATATCCTCTAAATTTATGGATAATATCTTCATTAGGTGGTTTTGCTTATCGTACTGCTATTATCTAAAACATGTTGTGTATGAAATGTCATCAAATCAATGATTTGATGTGCCTAAGGTGTCAAGGTTTGCAAGTTGCTCGGCAAGATCTCCCCATCCAAGCGCTCTGGCCATACCTTCAAAAAGGTCTCTACCATGATGTCTTCTTAACCTCAGCGTTTTGGAAGTGGCTGTCAATGGAAAACATCGGGTTAAACATCGGGTTTGTTAGCTAGACTGGTTGTGGTTGAAGTCTTCACCAAGCGTCAATGGCGTCAATCCAAGCAGAGACATGTTTTTACCACACACCACTGACAACGAGGAATTTTTTACACATCATCCACTGGTGGAATGATGCAACCCAAGTCTGATTTGCACGCTCAACGACATTCACCAATGCTAATGCTCTAGCAAAAATTATCCTTCCAATTGCCACCAATGCTAAAAAAGCATATGCTCAAACAGCATACCCCTATGCTCTGGGAGCATACCCCCATGCTCTTGGAGCATGTTTTTAATCAAAATGTAATTAAAAAACCGGATGCTTAAACAGCATACCCTATGCTCTGGGAGCATACCCCTATGCTCTGGGAGCATTACCCTTATGCTCTGGGAGCATTACCCTTATGCTCTGGGAGCACTGCACCGCTGGCAATTGAGAGGTGAGATGAACTACCCCTTCATCATCCTAAAAACTCAGCACTCACTTCAGGATTGCATCTTTGAAGACCGCTTTTTGATGCCGATGTGGATGTCAAGGAGTTTAAGGACGGCATCTTTTGAAACATCGCCCTCATCTTCATCCAAAGCATTGACAACAGCATCTGTTGTCATCTCATTGCTCTTCTCAATGACTTGCGTCAACCAATCACGCACTTGAATGATGCGACTCATTGTCTGGGTCTTGTCTAGCAAACGAGGTATCTTGTAGTTCAGGTTGGATTTGTCGGTCTTGATGAATTGTTTCATTGACTGGATGTCATCCACTTCAAGTTTCTCCACCAAAGTGTCAAAGGTAATCTGGTCGTTGTTGTTCTCAATGACTCTGGCGTCTTTGATTGCCCAAGTGAAGATGTTGTCATTCTTAATCTCAACGGTCTTTCTCTTCACCTTCAGAATGTTGCCTTTTTTGGTGGATGCAGAAGACTTTGAAGATGGCATTGCTCCAGCAAGGAAGTGAGCGACACCAAAAAACACTGTGAATTGAACCCCAAACTGCAATAGATAAGTCAAGACTTTCATCACTATCAGTGCCAAGTTGAAAGAAAAAGTGAGAGTACTTCATGCCTGAAGAACTGAAACCTGAAAAGGTTGAAACGCTGAAGCCCTGAAAGCTTATGGGTGATTTTGTCGCAAGACCAGCGCAGTTGAAGTTTCTACCAATCCCTTCTGACATCCAAACTTCCAATCTGACACAGCCGTGAAAATGTGGTAAAATAAACACGTGTTAGTGGAAGTTAGGTCCAAGTCATCTTTTAATGGATGTCCGTCTGATGGCAAACAGTCACTTTCCTAAGCATCAACTCAGGACACCTCGGGTTCATCTTCCATGCTCTCTTCCTCGGACTCTTCAAAGTCCGTGCCAATCACCTCATCGATGTCAGGCGCTGTGCCCAAAGCCATGGTCAAGTCCTCCTCAGTGGCGCTCTCGTTAATCAAGTCCTCGGCAATCAAAGTATCACCATCGGCAATACCCATCTGAAGCAAGGTCTTCCAAGGACTGAACTCCATCTTCTCAGCCTTCATTGCGCCAAAGCGAGTGCGAAACCAAATGAACTTGAAGTCCTTCTTCTTCAAAAGTGCCTCTGCCATCTTACCACGCAAAGTGCCAAGACGGTCGCAACCTCTAAGGCGAAAGGTAAAGGTCGTAGTGCCATACATCACATTGACAGTCAGGAAGCCCTCACGTGCCTGCTTCAACTTCTTCTTCGTCTCATCCTTCTTCATCAGTTTCTTCTCCTTGTCCTTGGTCTCCTTCTCAATCTGGGCTAGGATTGCCTTCTGATTGTCAATCAAAGACATCTTCAACAGCATCTCAGTCGCCTTCGCCTTGTAGATGTCGCGGTTCTTGTCCATCTCTTCAATGCTCATCTCGGCAACCAACTGGGTCAGCTCATCAATGTCTTGACTTGGCAATGGGTCTGTTGATGAAGCAGCAGTTGGGTCAAAGACGTCGTCGTCGTCGTCATCATTGAAAGTCTTTGCCAGCTTGTTGGTGGTCTTCTTCAACTCTTTCTTGGGGTCAAACTTTTTGTCGCCCTTCTTCTCACCTTTCTTATCATCACCATAGCCACCCTTTTTCGGTGCCATCAGCACAGCAAAGGTATGAGCAAGGGATTGGAAGCACGATTGAACCGAAAATTTCTTTGAGAAAAAATGTTGCCATCGGTCAAGTTCAATGGCTGACGGGCTTTGATTGAAGCAACTGCCAAATGTCAGGCTTTGAAGGTTGGCTGACATCTGCTCTCTGGGCTCTCCGACAAAAAATAGTTGAAGAAGATGAAGACAATGCGAACGGGGCGATGGTTGGAAAAAATATGACCAAAAACTAATGCATAAACCTCAACAAAAATTACAATATACAAACCGATGAGATGAGACAAACTGATGTGATGAGATAATGAAGAAGATTAAGATGAAAGTTAGGGTGATAAATAAAACAGAAGAGAGGATGAAAATTAAATAATGGTGAAATGTGAAAAATTAGAATGAATGAGGGTGAGTAAAAGATAAGGGATAAAAATGAATAAGATGGATATGAAAGATTGATGAATGATGATGATGATGAAAATGAATATGGTGATGATGATGATGAATAACCCTATACCCCTACAATCCCTGTATTATACATTTTTTCCCCCGTCTGATGCCGCTTGTGCTTCCTAGCTGATCTGCTTCACTGCGGTCGACTGTTGATGGTTCAAATGGTGGCTCACCGCTTGCAGGCACTCGGCACAGGGATGTATGATGGCTTGGTTTCGGGCAGGGGGATGTCTAGTGAGTGAATGATGAAGTCAAACAAGTGATGGGTGAGAATCAGGATTGATGAGAATCAGGATTGATCACGCAATCATTACCGTTTACCAAGCATTACTAATCAACGGTGGTTATCAACCGTGGTTGTTAGGCGTCCACAATACAACACTCAATACAATTCATACACCTAACAACAACCATTGATTGGCCACAAATAATCACCTACAACAAGCATTGTTCAAGCTGTTGTTGTTAACAATCACTGTTCAGCGACTGGTTGCCGCCGCTTAACAACAACATACAACAACAAAGAACAAACCTGCTGGGAGGCTCGCAGAAATGGCGAGGCCTGCTGTCGAAGCACACCCAGCACACCAACATGAAGCATTGACCATGACCGACCACTAGTAACTAGTTGGCAATTGACCAACCTTAATCACAAACCAACCATTAATCAACCATCAACCAACCACTTAGCAACCATCAACCAACCACTTACCAACCATCAACCAACCACTTACCAACCATCAACCAACCATTTACCAACCTTCAACCAACCACTTACCAACCATCAGCCGACGATTGACCAACCATACACCAACCGTTGACCAACTTTATTGACTGGTATCACATGGGGGTTTTCAAAATAGGGACACCCCCAAATCATCCATTCATGGTGAATCAGAGTAAACCAACCATTTTGAGGGTCCCCTATTTTGAGAAACCACCATATCAACATTTTCATCACGTGCTACAGTCATCTTCAGCCAACACGAAGCATCACCCACCACTTTTGCTGAAGCATCGTCGCCTCCTGTGTAGCGTACGGGGGTGCAACCTGAAACTGCATCTAAGGTCTGCAACCATGGTCCGACCTATATGTATATATGCAATATGTATGTATGTTTGTGTATCTTAATAGTAGGTTAATAGTTGCCTAGTATGAAACATGGTGGTGGAATTTGTTGGTTGGTGGTTGGTTGGCGATGGTCACGGTGCACCATGATCAATGCTTGCTGTATGTTTGTTGGTGGCCCACGGAATTCCAACCATCATTAGTGGCTTTGCAGGGAACTCCCTTTTAAGCATCAAACATCATCAACAAAGCGAGACATCATGATACATTCGGATATAATGGTTGATAATCACATTTCGTAGTGGTTGATCACGGCTATCAACCCAAAATGGTTGTGGGGTGTGGATGGTAATGACAAAGCTGATATAGCTGTCATACTAGTGTACTTTTACCCTTGGTCACATTACATACCCCCCAGACAGTCAGATAGCAGCGGTATTACTGTCGTGCTAACTACTTGTTATGGGAATATTCATCAACGAATCATGGTACGACGTTAGCAACGGTCATGTTCACCAAAACGTGCCATTCCGATGACGAATCATCTGCCAGAAAGGATGTGTTTGGAAGATACCACCACCTATGACCCTGGTTGGCTACGGATCCACCATGCTTGCGCGAGATGCTTGAGATAAGACAATCAAAGATAGATGGATACATGTGAAAATCCCTCTATATGCAAACATACATCGTTCGTTCGACAAACAAATCATACACGAATAGAAAAACACAATTAATTAAGCACATAAACACACATCAATGGATACACACACATAATTAAGCGAGTTATGCAACACACAAGTAGTGAATCTACTTTTATCACTACGTGTGGATGCTACAAGACATCACCATGTTGAGCTCCCAGCCACCATGGAAGGCCTTTGGGATAGCGGTGGCCTTGGTACTGCGGTGCTTCCCATGGGTTGAGGTAGCAGGGATTCTTCGCATGGTACCAGGGGTCATAGCCATGGATGATTGGTGGATGTTGGTGGTTGCCCCTATGTAAACTGACTCATGCTTGTAACAACAGACTGACTAATGCATATCATTGTAACAAACATTGTGAAGTAACAACAATCACAATGACTTCACAATTCTTGTAACAACAATATACAACAACGTTAACATGAGTAATGGTTGATACCAGTATCAACTTTCATGATTGATACTCGTCGAGATACCCCAAAATTGCTTGTCTTGGAGGGTCCCTTTGATCCCGCGGATGGAGACACCCCATCTATACCACTAAGTTTTCATTGTCTGTGACATTTGGAACTTTTCGATGGACGTCGATGCGACATCGACGCGTCTCTTTCAGCAAAGTGAACAAGTGTAACTCAAAAGCTTGGTCAAAACATCTGTCAAAATCATCAACAAACAATAGAGCCAGCTATAAAATAACTTGCGATTTGTCATTTTTTACCAAACAATAAACAAATCTGTCAGCTTGGTCGAAATCAACTGATAATTGGCAGTTTCTTTCTCAAACTTGCAGCCAGCCCGAAAATCAATGGGTCTAATTGAGCAGTTGTAAGCGAGCATCTTCATGGCAAACAAAGTGAGGACAAACAATTCTAGTCGGTACACTTACATGCAAAACCACTAGAGCAAGGTTTATGTGCACATAATCTCAAACAACTTGGTGATATAAACTTAGTTGTTATTTACCAGCCAGCTAATGCACACGTTCGTTTGCCCAACGGATCAACTTACCATCAAACATCAACCGTCATCAACCATTGCTAAGCATGATCAATCATTACATTTACCTCGACAACCAACCATCACCAACCATCAACAAGCCATTAATCAGCCACTAACGATCTCTTTTAACCACCAACTATCAACCACCATCCACTATCAACCATAGCCCTGGCTGAAAAACAGTTGGCATCAGCCATCAAACAGTCATCGACCAACCATCCTGAAACAAGAGGCATCAACCATCATTGAACCAGCCGCAAACCAACATTAAGTCATTCATTAACCCTCGTCAAACCATCATCAAAGCATCCATCAAGCCATCATCAAGCCATCAAAACATTCGTTAATCCATTCACTAATTAAGCATCATCAAACCATCCGTTAAGCCATCCATCAAGCCATCATCAAAGTCACCACAGCCAGTCACAGCCAAGCACCCCACCCACCACTGAGGCTCCCAACTCTTCCAGAGCCTTGCCATCCTCCCATTGTCCACCCGAGGCGAAGGGCACAGAACTCCTCACCGAGCTTCCCCCACCTGGGTCTCGCGGGCGAAGGATCCCAGGATGCTGATGGCCAGTGATGGCCAGTGATGGCCAGTGATGGCCAGTGATGGCCAGTGATGGCCGGCCATTCTTATGCCAAAAATTTCTAGAAAATCCACTTGCAAATCGTGGCAGTCGATGACCCTCCACCTATGTTTTTGCGCCTGACATCATGGATGTAGCCATCAACCTCTAAGTATAAATCAACCATTGCCAACCTTGCCATTCTCCAGCGTCCAAAAAAACCATGTTGGTCAATTCAGGGTGTTCATGCATCCCCAAAGAACAGTCAGCAGG
>VSDK01001819.1:61511-84373 GCA_009767595.1 Symbiodinium kawagutii | reverse complement strand
AGCAGGAAGCTCCAAATCTGGATATGGAATGATATGATGCTATGGGGCCCAAATTCCAACAGCTAGATATTGTAAGCATACATCTGCATCTGCGTGTCTGCGCTTGTTGAAAGTCTGCACAGCCAAAACATGTGCATCAGTGCATGTCTTGTTCTTTCCAGGGTGCGACATGCGCAATTCACCATGCAGTGGGAGTGCAAATCAATGGTGAAACAACCACCCCCTACCTAGTAGAAAGTGAGAGGATCATGTCAGCGAAGTCCTTGATGGAAATCTTCTTGTACGGCAGCTTCTCGTCATCCAACCATCTAACTTCGCCTTGCTGAGATTTTCCCAGCGAGCTGTCCTGTTTGGTGATTACTACGAGATGGCATCCCCGAAGAGGCTCTCTGGGTCTGTTCTTTCCACTTTGTGAGCCAGTCACAGGCCCACTTTTCCAGTGTTCCTTAAATAAAGGTCCAGACAGAAGCGGCTTCTGTCTGCTTTCGGATCATGCTGCCCATACCCAGGAGCTTTTTCATCCGGAAGGAAAATACAACTTCGCAAGACACTTCAGTGAGTTTCTCCCATGCGTACCCATGTACTCCAGGGAAGCTGACTATGGCAGTCTCGTCTCTGCGAAAGGCATCTGTGTGGGCATCTCTGTATCCAAAAAATGGGATGCGACACGACTGCTGGTTATTCTCGCTGGATTGAATCTTCTCGGATGGGCAGAAGATATGCATCCACGTGGCACAACTCGATCTTCTCCTCCTGGAGTATCGGATCTCTTCTTTGGCAGATCGGTTCCTTCTTGAGTCTTCTTGATCTGCTCAGAAGTTTTTCTTCCATCAACTCCTTCGTCTTCGTGCATTTGCGTCTGTTCCCTCAGCTGTCGTGCCGGAGTGTTGCCTCCTCCGTGGCAGGGTAGCAGCAAGTCGCGAAGATTGAAGTCATACCATAACGCGGTTCGGTCAATTGATATGTTTAACAATTCTACTTATTTGTTGGGTGTCTTGGTAATCATGTTTATTGGCAGCCAGTTTCTCATCTACACACGTTTTTCCAAGTTTGGTAATATTGGGTATCACGTTGCGAGGTTGTCACGTGATAGAGTATTGTTTCGATCGTTTCTTCCCAGAACGACTTTGCATTTGTCAATCTGAGCGATCTGAGGGAAACCTTTGAAGTCATATTTTGTGCCACTCCTAGAAATCTGCACTGGGTGGACAAAGCTTTGTGCCCTCCCCTTTCCATGGCCGTTCCCAAGCCAGCAGCCGGCAGCCTTCCTTCGGAAGGCTGCAGGCTGCAACCTCCAGGCTGTGTTCAAGAGCATAGCATCCGTAGGTCTGCAACCAAACTTTTGGATTTGCGCCTGTTTTTTGGATCCGCACCTGATCTGATTTTTGGATTCGGATACTTGGATACTTAGGAACAAATTTCATATGTAGACATTTACTTACATGCATGCCTGACTACAGCTACCTACGCATATACATACCTACATGACAAGATGGTACAATACTACAATGTACTACAATCATAAAGACCATAAGAAGAACAAGCACAGGACAATACGCAACTAGCCATCATGATACATCATCCCATCAGCCATGTGTCCCAGCGCCTGTGAGTGGCGACAGCTCGCCACCATCAAGCAGCACAGCCATGCCGTGTTGAAATCGCCATCAAAATTTGATGCGTTCGGCGTCCAACAGCACGGACTCCATAGATGCGGCTGAGCACCAGCACCGTCACCGGCGGATGAATCAAAGGTTTGAAGATCAGAATCGTTGATGGATATGGATACTCGATGGCCGAACTACTGCAGGTCGCCATCAAGGCTTTATCCCTCAGGCGGCTTGTCGTTCACGACTTCGCGGAACATCGCCTCAGGATCTTGTCTCCTCGAGGGTCCACGACTCAAAACTGAGCTTCGCGCTCGTCATAAGATCTTTTCAGATCTCTTCCACGTATCTTTCGCGGTCTCGAAAATCGCCGAAAGATGGAAAGGAAACTTCGACTCTCAATGCCATGGCCAAAGATGATTCGCAGCTCTGGTGAAATGCTGTGCATGTATGCACGCATCTGTCTTTGTGTGTGTTTCAGTGTGTCTACCTGTTTGCATGTTGCGTTTACCTGTTTGTATGTTGTGTTTACCTGTTTGCATGTTGCGTGTCCCGTTCTCTCGACACAAAGAATGGCTTGAACAGCAAGTTGCAACAGGTACAGAAACCTATTGCGCCGTGGATACATGCCTGGCTGCAGTTACAAGACCCACATTTTGGCAAGACAAAGCCAATCAAATTGAAGGTAAGTATGGGGAATCTTTCTTTCGATCAAATGCCGACCCAATGATGGGTTTAATAGTGACTTTATGATGCTTAGTGATGAGATTTATGATGGTAAATGATGAGTTAAATGATCAGTAGTGATAGGCTAATTCAATGATGGTTGATGAGGAGTCTAATGGTGGGTTGAATTGATGAGTTGATTGATGGATGAGCTTATCATGCTTAGTGATGGTTGATGATGAGCCAATTGATGACTTCATTGATGACGAATGACGGGTTGATGGTGGACAACTGTTTTTTCCATGGACGTGGCTGCATTGATGTTTCGTTTCGATTATGGTTTAATAGATGGTTCAATGATGAGTTAATGATGGCTAGTGGTTGGCTAAGGATGATGGTCATGTTTTTTCAGAGGGCTGAGGATGATTGGTAGATGTTGATCATGACAATTGAGACTTTTTGGCTGAGAACAGTTCAGAATTCTGTGTGGTGTTTCCCCATTTCTGCTCATGAAAGTCGCCCAAGTAAGAAACGCAGGAAATGGAAAGGAACCGAACGGCACAAATTTCAAAGCAGCGCCTGTGCAAACGACCCGACGGCACAGCTCAGCTTTCTCAGCTCGCCACTGCGTGCAGCAAACATCGCATCGCTGCGGGGCGTGACACCTGTGCTGTCCACAGGGAGCCCTTCCGGCACGGCGAAAGGCACGGCTTGGGGAAGATCCTTCGGTTCCACCGGGGGACAACCTGGGAGGACACCTGGGAGGACACCTGGGATACCCAAGACATCTCCGACGCCAAGGAGCTTCTGTAGCCACTGGGCGTAGCAGAGCCTGACCTTCGCAGCAAGATGTCACTGACATTGGCTGGTTGATGGCTGCTGGCTGATTGCTGGTTGATGAGTGCTTGGGTAGTGGCTGGTGAATGATTAATGGTTGGTTCCTTGAATGATTGTTTCATGGTTGGTTCCTTGCCGTTTTATGGGTGGTCAATAGCAGTGTCGCGATAGCACCCTACGCATGGAATCCACTGCTTCCGGTGTTACAAGATGGATGGCTTCCGTATCCGTGCGACCGGTTCACATTGCATCAAGACTTGTTTCTAGCAAGTCTGCAGTCCTGGTCCTTTTGAATCATGCCTGAAACATTCAATGTTGCTTGGCAAATAGTGGCCTCTGACAACATTGTCACTAGACCCCCCTAGAAATTTGAGGATTCTTGGGGCTTGCCAAAAGAACCAGCGACAGGCATGTCACTCACGAAACCAGCAAAGTTTCAGGTGGATTCTCGGGGCTTGCCAAAAGAACCAGCGATAGGCATGTCACTCATGAAACCAGCAAAGTTTCATGTTGCAATGACTGTTTTGCAACCATGCAACCAACCAACCAAGGAAACAAATTTGTTAGAACCTTTCCACACCATCACGCCATCTGCGAAAATCCAAGTACCCTACGGACCCGCAGTCTTGTCCTGCTGAAGCATAGGTGAGAGATCCAACAACCTCACTTTGGGATGGTGAGGTTTACAAGCAACGAGTGCCATTACAAGGGAGAAGTACTGTTTATGCCATGATCGACATGGATAAGATTGAAATGTTTATAAACTGACTACCTTATCAGTGCAACCCATTATCAATCCTACCCATTATCAATCTTACCGATTATTTGTTGATCAACTTAGTACTCTTTGTAAACCCATTATCAACCCACTTGCTTACATTGCATCTAGAAGAAGGGTTAATATCCAAGTGTGTGCACTTGGCTTCGGTCATGCGAGATCAGTGAGGTAGAATCTCTGTCAAGCGGGACCTTCCCTTGAAGTATCTATTCATAGTTGCAGGGCTCGTCAAAAACTGGAAAGAATGATTTTTCAAGATCTATGATGATTCTCCAAAAACTGTTCCAGTTCTATCCAGTTCCGAGATTTCGTGATTGTTCAACTGTTTATTTGATCTTCGTTATCTTGTTCTGATCTTGCTGACTTTCAAACAACCTTGAGGGATCATTCATCAATAGAAACAAATTACTCACACATCAAAACAATAAACCCTGATCACCAATCAGAAATCACTAGAGTCACTAGCCACCATTTCTCTACTTAAGAATGAACTGAACATTTCTCAACCATTACCAGTAACAATGCTTAACCACGGCGAATCACTAGGGATGACCTCACCCCACCAGGTGCACTCGGGGTCTCGTGCCGGATCCGTCCTGTCTGAGCAGCACCCGTGCGAAGTCTTGAAACCGGACCGAGCTGTCTCCCCTCAGAGCCCAGGAAAACCCAGGGAGCTGGTCATGATCAATGACCACTATCAATGGATATAACCCGTGGGATCTAGTGGATGATGATAGTGGAAATAGAATGCTGTGAGGCAAATACATGGAATAACATGCTGTGAGGCACATGGATGTCCTTCAGTATCCAGTGAACTATACTATGAGGGATTCTCCAGTGGATTCCATGTTATCATTCCTTCAATATGATACACATGGATGTCCTTCATTATGACATAACGTATTACAACATAACGTACTTGCATAATAATGATACTTGACATATGATAATTACACCTCAATTGTTCAATGCATAACCAGAATATCCATACTATCTTACATATCCAGAAAAGAATGGCCAACAATGGTTGAACATTGTCGACGGCTATCCGAAAATAGATACCTTTCCATCTTATGCATTAATGCACCCTACAAATTGCGATCTTTTCTAAGATGGGGGCAAATCACATACCGCTGTTTACTTCAACAATTTTCTTTAAGCTTTGCCCCAACAGAACAACTGTTATATAAATATCCAGTAAGAAGTATACCATCATAGAACTACTGCCAAAAAGTAATCATCACCTCAGCGCCCGACTCGTGCGTTCGGATCATCTTGTCCAAATCGTGTGTCAAGGAAACACCAAATCCTCGGCGCTCAGCATGTCAGTGACAAACGCTGTAAGTGGTGACTGGATGATGTTGGCACAGTTGCTAGACGGCATTGCCACTGGTTACATTTACTTAACAGTTGATGTAGATATGCTTACTTTGGCTTATATAACTTCACCACCATCAACTGGTTGCCCCACCGGCACCACACCATGTCGCCACATGGAGGCCGTGCTGACATCGACCCTCCCAAGGCTTCCGCGGTGCAGCTGCGAACGGAAGGTCACCTCGACCGAGGCCGGTGGATGGCGGTCAGGGATCCAAGTCGTGAGATCAGGAGTGATGGTCAGTGGTGAGAATGATGGTGATGATGGTGATGGTGGTGGTGATGATGATGATGATGATGATGAGAATGATGGTGATGAGAATGATGGTGATGATGGTGATGATGATGATGATGATGATAATGATTGGTGATGATGATGATGATGATGATGATGATGATGATGATGAAAGTGATGATGATGATTGGTGATGATGATGATGATGATGATGATGATGATGATGATGATGATGATGATTATGAAAGTGATGATGATGATTGGTGATGAGAATGATGGTGATGATGATGATGATGATAATGATGATGATGATGATGATGATGATGATTGGTGATGGTGATGATGGTGATAGTGGTGATGATGATAGTGGTGATGATTTCATTATACCTTCTCCGTGCTCCTTTTCGGCACAGTCTTTGCCAAGAGGCTGCTGGGATGTGGCCATCCACAAAGTCGCAAATGACCTGAACGAGGCGGTGCTGCTGAGGATTTGTTGTTCGAATCTCTACCGTGATCCAGTTTTCTTGTGCTCAGAAAGGCTCAACACACTGGAGTTCCGTATGCCTCAGCCACAGTCTGTAGATATGCCCAAGTATCGTCGCAAGATGTGATACTGCCCCAAGGGCTCATCTATTTTTGGCGCTGGTAGGCATCCAAACTACTTAAGGAAACCATTTTGGTACCAATAACTTAGGGGTGACCACACGGGACACCTCCCATTCTGTGCCTGCCGCAGGGACGATGGGTTTGCCCTCGGCTGTCAACAAAGCAGGACTGACACTGCTGAAAATCCATCGGCTCAGGAACCGGCAAGTCGTTCCTGGCGTGCTCCTGCCTCAAGCGACAAGCGATCTCAACATCAGATGATTCACAACTGGTTGGTGCTTTCAACCCTCACGAAAAAACATTAGTCAACCAGCCATTTGTTAATAATTGCTAGTGAAAAAACATGTTTGAAACCACCAACCAAATAACTATCAAAAACATACTTTGTTCATTATGTTGGCATCTTACTAGCATATGCCCACCATCATCATCCGTCATTCTCAACCAACCATGACATGACCATGTTTCTTCACCAACAGCTTCACCCCATCTGACTATGATCGCATCACGCTGGCTCACCAACCCACGTTGTGGCTTTACCCGCCTGGAAGATGCGCTTTGATGGAAACGCCTCAGACATCAGCAGGTCTGCGGTGCTCCGACTGAACTTCAGGGCGCTTCACAGTACCACCATGTTGGGCCCGCAGATTTGCACAATTGAAGGGCATAGATCTGTCATCTGTCCATGGTCATTCCCAGTTGGCCAGTGGGTACCATCAATTGCAGCTGCTTTCCCGGAAAAAACACACCTGACCAGCAGGTGATGCTACCAACAGGTGATGGTAACAGCAAATACCAAGCCACCACCAAACTCCCAACGGCTGTGACCCGGGTCGCCCCAACTGTTGCTCGGACTGCAGCTGGACAGTTGCTGCACCAGCACCTTGAGGGGCATCCCATGGCTCCCTGCTGGTTGAGCACCAATAAAAATCAACGAATCCATCAAGGGAATGAAGTTTATCTGAATGAAGTGGAAACAAACCTGAATGAAGTGGCACAAAAAACCTGAATGAAGTGAACAAAAACCAAAATGATGCAGTGAATCTGTTGGTTATGCCTACGATGCATGTTGGAAATCTCGACGGCCTGGTGAACCAGGAGTGGTTTTGACCCACAACCCTCTTGAGTCCACATCCGAAGTTCGAACACAGGAAGCAGCGTGTATCTAGACCTCACAGCAACCTAGAGCTGGGAACCAGCGAGAGAATCTCTATTCAGTAGCAAAGCTCCAAGGTTTGATTTTTCCAACATGATATGCTTCAGTTAGGATTGATCTATGATATCTCTTTCATTTTCAGAGGATACAACTGGAGATCCTAATAGGTCTCCGTAAAGCGTCAAATTGCAGACTTGCATTCTGAAATCGCTCAAGTTCTACCGGTCCAAGTCCAATGTTAACCATGATAAACAATGATTCACCACTATCAATCATCGACCAACTTAATTAACCATCATTCACCAACCGTCCAACATGCAAAATCATCAACCATTACATAATTAACCATCGCCACCCCGAACTGATCATCACAGTGAAAATGAGGAAAACCACGCATTGACCAACCAGTTGCCAAGTTAATGACCACCAATAACCCAGCCATAGCCAAGAACCAATCACCACTAACCTACACCAACCATCATTCAACATTCGCTCCAATCCTCGCGGGTGGAAGCTAGGATCTGCACCGGGCAACGGAGCCTCAGCAGTGAGCGCAAACCCTGTGGGTTAAGGGACCCAAGCAGCGAAAAAGGGGCAAGGTGGCAGGTGTAGACGGTTACATGATGGTTAGTTGATGGCTGATGATGAATCGATGGTTATGGTGGTTGGCGATGATTCATGATGTTGAGTTGATGATATCCATGGTTCATGGTTCATTCACATGGTTCATTCACGATCGGGGACAGGACTTGTGGATGGCAAGCAGTGTTCACTGGCCACGACTTGCAACATCTGCGATCCTCAGGGTATTAGTTCCAATTGCATCCAAGAAACTTGATCCACAGGTGTGGCTGCCACACCGTGCCTGCGTTCGCCAAGGGGACGCATGTCATCACCGTCAACAGAGTCAGCAACGAGCAAATCTCCTCAAATCCCATTTTGGGCTTATGATCAGGAATACAAGCGGCAAATCAACGGTAAAAAACAAAGAAATCTAATACGACCAACCACTGTTTCAATCAACCACAAATTGCAACCTTCCAGTCCCATAAGCTGGAATCAACATTTATGAGCAAACTATCGCTGACATATCAATAATCCCCATCTGCAACGACAGCCAAGAACAGCAGTCACCATTATCAAGCATCGTGAACGACAGAAAGTTGACGGAGGTTGGAGATGTACCAACATTATCAGCCAACAATTAACCAACAACGACGCGATTCGCTGGTGACCAAGAGCAGGAGCCAACAATAAGCAACTGCTTCCTATCATTAGCAATCATTCATATCGAATTTTCTTGACAGTTCTTATGATGCATCAAATTAACAGTTGCTTGACAACATCTGCTTGACAACCTCACCAAACTCCACCATAACTACACAGCAACTGTCGACAGTCACAATCAATGATTGTTTTCAAACAAAACACCATCAATATGAAGCACACCAACACAACACAATCACCAGATCCCAACCAACCAACATCCTGCCACCATCCCCAGGCTGCTTAGCAGCTGCTGGCGGCCATTCACCTGGCCCTGGCCCCGTCCCTGGCAGCAGCTGAGGCACGCGTTTCGCGCTCTTCTGCCGTCGTTGGCATCGATTTGTAAGGCGTACATCAACTTACCTCGGCTGATGAGATCGGCAGTTCTGCCGGTTTTTCCAGCTTCGGCTACGCAGAGGGCCCAGAAGAACTGATGATCCACCAGTTTTACGGGGGGCACAAGTTCTAGACACTGTTAGGAAAGGCCTTGGGCTGATGATCATGATCATGTTGATCATCCATCATTATCCATCATTGGTCTTCAGCCATCATATGCTGCTCATGAATGTTTATGAGTCATCATGGGTCACGGGGTTCGATGAAGCCTGAACAGTTGGGTCTAGGCTGGTCTAGGGACCTCCGGGGACTGACCAATCATGAGGCTTTGAAGCTTTTGCATACGATCTTTCACCAACCACTTGGGCAGCGCCTGCGAGCTCATCCATTCTAAGATCACGGATTCCCAATGGTGAGCACAACGCAGTGATGTTCCATGAATCACAACTCTAGTGATTCTCCTTGACCTGCCTTAATCGCACTATCCCAAACTATTCCCAACCAAAGGTGCCTAAGAAGCAAATTCAGCGCCAAGGCATGCTTTCTTTGAACATATTGTCGCATCATTGATGCAGTAGCACCTCTTAAGCCACATGACTTTGTTGCCTGAAGCCCTATGAACCTTCGGCAGTTCCGTAACAGTTTCCAAACCATGGTTCGTACACATGCAAAATGCCGAACCCCAGAAAGCCATAGATTTTATTTTCCACTTCATTGAGAATTTCCAAATCAACAGCTCCCGAAAAGAGTGATGCAAAAATGGACTCGCAGCCGCGCTGGGTTTGGGTCCTCCCTGCGTCCCGTGTCGCTGCCGCCGGCTGCTGCTGAGAGGCTGAAAGGCATCGATCTGGCTGGGCCATACCTGCAAGTCACCCGCAGATGTTACTCCTTGGGGTTGATTTTGTATAGGAAAATCATGAGGTTCATAGGGGTGTTTTCTTGAAATAGGGGTTCAGGCAACATAGGGGTTCAGGAGTACCCTTAAATATGGTGGTTTCTTGAAATAGGGGTACTCCCAAATCATCCAAAACGACCTATTTATAGTAGTAAAACCAGCCATTTTGAGGATCCCCTATTGTAAGAAACCACCATCTAGGAAAATTATGTGGGGAAAGATTTTCTAGGGGAATGATATAGGGAAACCCTGGAAAATCATGCAAAAATACGAAATTGACTTTATTTTATAGGGAAACCCTGGGAAATGGTTCCAGCTTTCATCAATTTGCAATCGTTGTACCGAAGATTCTTGACCACTAAGCAGTTGAACCAGCATACATTTTATAGCTGGTTTCCACCAACTCTAACCATTGTTACACCACTTGTCCCCCATGAATTGGTTCCTTCTGATTATTCACCGTTATCATGACCAGGTATTATCCATGAACCTCTCAAAACCATTAGAAATCACGCTTCAAGCATCATGAACCAAATTATTCACCCAACAAACTAGTGCACCACTCTTCACTATGAACACTAGTGAACCAGTATTCACCATTGTTCAAAATTGTTCACCGCTGTTCACCATCAATCAACCATGAATCAGCTCGCATATTCAGTAACCAGGTTCACCATTAATCAATCATCAATCAACTAGTAACAACCAACGATTGATAGTGTTCAACCATTGAACCCATTATTTAAACCATTCCAAATCATCAATCAACAAACCAACCATTCATCAACCATTCTCATTCACCAAGCATTCATCAACCATTTACCACTAACCATAAATTCAACATCTGTAGCAACCAACCCTTCATCAAGCAGCCGTCCAAGCAGCAGCCGTTCCGCCGCGGTGCATTAGAAGGAGCCGATCCAACTCAGGGGTCATAGGAGCACCGCTGCCTGGACTGGTGGGAAGCTTACGCAGGTGCGGGTGATGAATCTTGATGGTTCTCTATGGGTATACAATGGATGGTTGATTGATGGTGATCATGGATGGCTGATTGATGGTCATCATTGGATGGTTATCATGGATGGTCATCATTGGATGGTTCTCATGGATGGTTAACTGGTCAGTAGCAATTGTTCACGAAGCTCAATCTCGATGGTCGATCGTGGGCCATCGCCTGTTTTACCACGACGGTGCATCCTGAAATTGGATCATGGGAATGTTTCATGTATGAACACACCATGAGAATTGCTTCAAGGCCAACACTTACAGTTGTCAAAGCTCATCATGCTACACAAGGACACCATGGACATATCCTCCGCGGTTCAACCTGCAGGTGATCAAGCATCAACGGTAAACTCGCAGCTGAGTACATCATCTGCAGGCACATCATCTCCGAAACGCACTGAGTTTGAGGCGCTGCAATGCTTCTTTGAACTGGTCGCTGGAGATTCGCCCCCTCTCCCAGAGCGCAAACACCTGTGAGCGGACGAATCCTTTGCTTGCACATGGATTTACTATGGCATCACATGGCACTTGTCGCTGAGAACTAGCCAAGAAAGGGGAAACGTTGAGAAAACACACATTGAAAAACTGAGTCCAACAAATCAGGGAGCAAATGCAGGTATTGCTGCAATGCCTTCACATCTTCGAACGAATCACAGGTGCTGCATCTCGGTGGAGCAGCCCAGCCTTGCGAATATCTTCCGTCTTGGCAATGAAAAACCTGCTGAGAAGCGTGGCCATGGTGTCAACAAGACGATATGACACTCCAAACAAGTGAACACAAAGTCGTGTCTAGATTTGGGAGAGGTACGTACAAAACACAACGAGGGAGAATGTGAGCACGCGCGTGGCTTTGATTCAGCCGACGATGTATCAGAGATTTGATGGTTCATGATGGGTCATGCTAGTGGTTTATGATGATTGATGATGGCTAATGATCCTGGTCAATGATGGTGAATGATCCCTGGTCAATGATGGTCAGGGATGGTTGCCGATGGTTGTTGATGGCTGCGCATGAGTCTCACGATGTACCCCCAGTCATATGATGATGGTTACTGATCACTACAGGTTGTGATTTACCTTCAAACATGGAAGGTTTATTCACATGGATTTTCCATTGATCAGTTGGCGCATGATGGTTGGTTAATGGTTTCATGGTTGATACCGCTTGGATTATGATGGTTGATTATTGATAATCATGGCTTCTTGATATGGATCTCCCATAAATCACTCAGAGTGTTGATGAGTCAATAAACAATGCTTATCAGTAACCAACGACTATTGACCAACGACTATGAACGGTTCTCAATCGTTCCATTCTCAATCGTTATCGTTCCATGATGATCATGATGGTTGCAATGGTTGATCATTGTCAGCAATCAAAACTATGGTGCCATTATGAAGCATTATTCACCATTATTAACCAATCATTGTCAATGATGGTTAAAGAAACATTATTGATTAAACATCATTAAACTTTCTTGACCATTATCAACCATCATTATTAACCAGAATTATTAACCAGAATGATCAATAAACAACCATCATTAACCATCATTGTCAGCAATCAAAACTGCGAATGATTCGGCTTTTCTGCACTTCCACTTCTTGCCGCGCACCCATTGCGTTCGCCGCTGGAGTTCGCATTGATTTCCGAAGCCTCGAGTGCAGGAGAAGTCAGCCACACGGCGATTTTCAACGTTCTCAACTGGTGGGATCTGATTGCAAGCCATGGTTAACTAACGTTGATTGTGGTTAGTAGTGGCTACTACTGGTTGATAATCGTCAAGACTGGTTATAGCTTATACCTTACAACCACCAACAACCAGTTGGTGGGGTTGATGGTTAGTTTCGTCATCCCCAACAACACGTGCAAGTCGAATCAAATAACCATCTCAAATCTTGCGGAGGACAAAAAACGTGGAACAAGCCACCAACTCGACAAGCATCAACCAGTCAACCATCTGAAATCCATATCCCAGTATCAGATCAACGTATCAATCCATCTAAAGTCAGTAGTTCAATCATAGTTTCGTTCTGAAAAGCCGTGTAGCGACCAAGCCCCGCTATCCAAAACTATGTCGTAGGATGTGATTGGTTAACCATGGCTAATCTGTTAATTCCACTCCGCTTATGATGCCGCTGGCGCCATCATTAGCTATGATTGACCATCGTTGCCCGTCCTTAGGACTCTACCAGGGTATACCAACATCAACCATCAAGCACTACTCTCAACCATCATCAACCATCGTCAATCAACAACCATCATCAATCATCATCAACAATCATCAACCACCACCATCATCAACCATAGTTGTTAACCACCCACCCGACATCTACCAACCATTCCCCAACCATTCACCACAACCCTTCAGCAGCCCAAACCTCACTGGGATAAATCGTGGTTTTCATGCTGCCTGGAGCGCGAGATGATGCCGGGGGTCGGGTCGCCTCCGGCGACATCAATGATGCGCTTCGTGATGGCTCATGCTGGTGCTTGACACCAGTGGATGATGATGCTTGATGACGGGTGCTTACCCTGGTTAATGATGGTTGTTGGTGCTTAATGATGGCATGGTTACTGATTATCATGGTCCCTAGTGGTTGATAATCATCACATGCTCGGTTGATTGCTGCTGGTTGATTCTGCATCACTGTTCTTGGGACTTGCAAATGGACACAACAGAAACACAGGCACTTTCCGCACACAAAAACTGATTGTGGCACCTCAAACGGCTCCATAAACAAAGCACCCACAAACCGCCCCCAGGTCATTGGAGAAGTGTGCATTCACATCTTCCACTTGCAGGATTCTACCGGGGAAGAGTCTGAATTCAGGACAAACCATCCCAAACCAACAAGAAACGGCCGCAAAAAACCACCGATTTCTACCGAAGCTGTGACCTTTCGACCGAACCAAGGTGAACGGGTGCCACCAACCACTGCACCCATGGCATCACCCGCGGTCCCAGGGCACTCTGCTTTGCTCGTGGCTGATCGGGCGACAACGTGTTGTGGAGCTCCTAGGACCGATCCATGGGAAGCGACCGGTCATCAACTCATCCCAGGGTGAATTCTATCACTGCCAGCACTGCTACCCTGCGATTTGCCCTAAATCAGACTGATCATTAGCTGTTCATGAACAACCTGTTAATTAGCAGTCAAAAATAGCTGGTTGGTTTGTTTTTTGCCCTTTGCAACCACTTAACAAAGATGGATGAAGTGGAAGTGATGAACCATCATTGGCAATGCTTTGATCCTGACCAAAATCATGCATTGAAGGGAGTATCAAACACGATTATCTTCGACAAAAGGAGTACCCCTGTATCATTCAGGGGTATCATCCCGCAGAATGCGGATGGAATTTCCCATCTGGACTGGGGAGAGTTCAGGGGTAGTGAATGGTACCACAAAGCGATGGACACATTGATGGACAGGTCATCTTGAATGAAGCATGATCATTTGAGATCTCATACCTTTGGTACTTGATTCCAAAACTGTGATGCACTCAGATTTCAAGCAGAATCTGCAGGGAGAGGTTCCGACGACTGCTGGTCCGCCAATTTTGTTGGCGTGAGAATCTTGAAAACAACCAGCATTCAGAGGACACTGAGAGAAAAAGTATGCTTAATAACTGGGTGGTGCTTCCAACCCTATGAAAAACATAAATCAATCAACCAACCATTTGGTAAAACTTGTGAAAATAAAAAAAATGTTTGAAATCAACAACCACTTTTCCATACACTTTTAGACCAAGCATGAGAAGATAAATGCGGATGAAATCACCAACCAAATAATGGTGAATAGCCGTATTTCAACGGTAATGGTTGAGAACGGTGATCAATCAACCATCATCATCAGTTTCACCATTGCTGGCTGGTGAATCATCAAATCTGGAAATGCTTATTTACGGCTGAATCTCTGATCTCACATTCGTCTTGTAGAAAGGTACACCATCAAAGGGTAGTTTCAGATCCACATTCATAAACCACAACAAAATTACCGAACAGCGGATGTATTGAATTAATCTGGATCCAACACCACTCCATGGGGATCCTCCATATCATCCCGCGATTGGCAGTTCCCCTTCATGGACATATCCATGGAGTACCTTGTGACATATCCATGGTACGGTGCAGTTGCGCTACTGGTAGTTGGCAGTTCCACAACGTGTAGCCGAGGGGGCTAAGTATAGTTGGTCAACTCCAGTTGTGGCGAATCGCGGTCGCAATGGGGGCCGTCCTTGTAGTGGACATATCCATCGTCTGTGACCGTGCAGTACTGCAGAATCTCATCCACCTCGCCGCCAAACCAAGGTGAAAAAAAACCTACGTGATTCGCACCCCAACAGTTTGCCTTACGCAGACTATTTCAAGGGAAAAACAACCGATACTTAATCAGGCTACCAAAAAATGGACAACCATCCAACCATGGTTACGATGCTTATGACCTGGATTGACCATCAGTTTGGCAGGGGGGACAACCCTTTTCAGCAACGCCCAAAGCTCGAGCTCCGCCTCTGGCTGTCCATACTTCAGGCCTAGAGTTCCAAGGGCCTGGCAGAGTTGACACTCCAACTTTCGGATGTCCGGTAGCCACAGCCACCGACTTGTTGCTAGGGATACCAATGACCCAAATCAATGGATAGATTGATGGTTTATATACCTAGATCTTCCTCAGGCAGGAATTTCAGCCCGAGCTGATTCAGACTGAAGTTTCAGCCTGACTTGGATCTTTTTGCCCGACTTAGATTTTTTGCCCGAATAGGTTTTTTAGTGAATTTATTATATTGATACTTGGATGTACGGAAGATCTAAGTATAGCCGTGTAAATCCAATGTTACCCAAATAAACCACAGCTAGACACAAGTAAAATAGTTCATTGATCATCATCACTCATCACCATCGATTTGGTTGTTGGCCTGGTGCTTCAAAACCTGGTTCAAGTGAAAAGCCAACATGCAACAGAAAATGCAAATCAATGGGTACAAATCAATGGATACATCGATAGTTTGTGTGTCCAACCATCGCAAGCGTTGGTAAACACACAACTGAGAGTGTGAGAAAGCTCCGCCAACAAGACACATCGACGATGTGAAGCTGTGTCTGATCGGAAAAAATCGCAAGATCGAAGTAAATGAAGTCATGACCTTGCCACATGGGATCCATTGGGATCCATTGGGATCCATTGAGATCCATTGGGATCCTATGATTTACCACGGCACATCCCACGCGTCACTGGTGCAGGGGGCTGTCAGGGGGTTGCTTCCACCGGGGCCATCACCAGCATTGCCTTAGCGAAGTTCGCCGAGGTGATGAGGCCCCGATGATAGGTGTCCACCTGCGGCGTGCACAGCAGGCGCGCACCACGCAGGCTTGCTGGGAAGCACCGCTGCCATGAACCGCTGACCATTGTTGAAGTATCACCGGCCAGGAGTCATCATTGACTAGTCATAATCAACCATCATTAATCATCACCAATCGCCAAACACCATTGATCGCAGCATTTCCAAGCATCATTGAACAACCAGCATTAACCCTTTAACCAGCCGGGTGCTTCATTGGCAACCTCCGTGAGACTCCCAAGAGCCAGAAAGATCACTGCAAACGCATGCAAGCGCCTTCTGAAACTCATGGCAAGCAGCTTGCAACAAATTGCGATCGGAGAACTTGCTCCTTTCAGCTGGGTCCCATGGTTGGTGAATGGTTGGTGAATGGTTGGTGAATGGTTGATGATGGTTAGTTCATGCTGGTTGCTTGACGTTTGGTTGCTTGATGATTGGTTGCTTGATTGTTGGTTCATGTTGCTTGATGCTTTATTGCTGGGTGATGATGATTGCTGATGGTTGATCAATGATGCAATCATCATCATCATCATCATCATCATCATCATCATCATCATCATCATCATCATCATCAATTGTAATTGATTAACCATCAGTTATGGTTGAATAAGGTTGATTCATGATTGGGTTGATTCATCATTAATCAACCTTGATCACGGAAGATTCATGACGATCAACAATGATGCGCATCAACCATGAACATGCTTGGGGTGTTTCTCTGAGAGCTGGACTTGAAACTTTCCAGTCTGAAAACACTGCCCCACCTAAAAGGGATATCTTCACTGGGTCAACTACTTACATCATCTATGAATAGAGGGGATCTACACTACAGATTTACATCAAAAGGGAACGACATTAAAACCATCTGAAACCATAACTTGAAACCATGAAGAAACAGGGGTACCACCTCTGAACTTGTCTCACTCTCCCAGGTTTGGTCCAGTTCCACTCCTGCCATTTGCCATGGCAGCGTCCGTCAAGCCATGTAGCCTACGGGGGAGATTGCCTCTGGATGCACAACATGCGCACGACTTACGACGGCTTCGTCATGTGCACCCTGTGACTCTCAAGTCAAAGCTTCACATGGCAGGAACTCATCAGTTTTTTGTGAAAGCTTGACATGTTCAACATGTGAGAAAAAACCTGCTAATTGAGCTTGACATGTTCATGTTGGACTCGGCCACTGTTGTCTCTGCGGTTTCCATTAAGCAGAAAAAGCCAAAGCTGCGCATCAAAACATCGGGACTCTCAATCCATGGCTCCGATTGAGTTCGGAGCATCTTTCTGAACCTGTTTTTCAGATTGCATCCAGGAAGTAAGGATTCCCCAAGGAATAGAAACCTTGCTGGCTGCTCAAATCATGCTTGACATCATCTTACATGGTTATCAATTGGCTAGTCTCCAGTTTTGGTACCAATCTGAAAGTCGGCTTCTGATCGTATAGCATAGTATATGGTATTTCAGCAGTGAGAGCTCGACAACGGAAATGAACAGAATGCTTTGCACCTAAGGTGCATCTCACCACTCGCGGGGAATCATCAATACTGCTGGGAAGCCATACCACCGTGTGCCTTTGGCCGGTCATCCGAGTATGTGATGGACCCAAATGGCAACCAACAAATGACAACTAGTAGGCTCCAGCACATGTCCTCAATGGTGGGAAATCATCAGAAGTCTCTGAGTGGCGTGCTGTTGGTCATCCGGTGTAAATCCAAAAATTGCTCGTCATCAGACTGCTTTCATTCTCTGCAATCTGGTGATTGCACTGACATATACAAATATAGATTTATGCAGCTATGCAATATATCATTTCTTGCCCGTAATTCTTTAAGACTAAATATTCCCATCCTAGCCCAGAAATAAACACATTGACCTATTTTTATTGGGGAGTATTTTGTAATAGGCGGACCCCCATAATAGGATAAACCTAAAATAGGATCAAATTTAAGATAAAACTCTAATTTCACCAAGAAACAACTTCTGGACAATTCATCTCTGTAAGTTTCCTTTTGACCTTTCCTTCAAACTTCAAACATCAACTGAAATAGCTCCAATATTTGCTGGATCACGGATTCCCCCAAGCCAAAATCGCTAAGAAAAGGAGTCTACTCCAGGGTCAGTAGAAAAGAACAATAAAACAAATGGTGAATGCAAAACAATTTGGTGCATTGGAGTTAAACTCGTTCACCGCTTGCCACAATCAACAAATGCAACAACGGAAAACTGGATTCTGAATCTATTTTCAATATTTGAGGAACCTTTAGTACTAGGGGGAAGGGATCAAATACATTATAACATTTACATACGTATGTATACATGTAAGTACACATACAATTTGCGAGGGATTCGTCTCCCAGTGCACTGCCCTTTTACCGTGATTTCTTAAGGGAGTCTTTGCTCCAGCGCCGTCATTAGCAAATGAGATGAATCAGCTGAGGCGTTTCCCGCATCAACTGAAGCACAAAAGATTCCCCTTTTCTGCGGTGTAAATCTTCGAGTGGATCCATCGATGTGGAGCTCTGACTGCTTTGGCAATGGCATGACCTATGTGCAGCTGTCTGACCAAACTGGAGCTGTTGATACTTCCCAGAGTCAAAGATTTGGTATGACGAGTTAGATGCTGCGTACTACCTGCATCCACCAATCGTTCGTCTTTGAGTAATCTGGATGGTGGTTCCCCATCCCAAAAACATGATAGTCTAATTTGATGATCACCAAACTATGGTGACCCAACCCGCACCAGCAATTGACCAACCAGCAATTGACCCAACCAGTAATTCACCAGCTTCGAAGATGAAGCAATTGACCCAACCAGCCACCAAATGCAGTCAACAATTCTTCAAAACGACCCAGGGTCGCCGTCCACAACGGAGTTTCCACCACAAACGAAACGAACGCATCTGGGACGTGTCCGTACCCAGGTGGGGCATCCAGAAACGCCCCCCCCCCAGGCTATATGCTACCGGGACCCTGCAGATCCAGGACGCCCTAAGGAAGGCGAAGCTCAGTTTCACAACATGATCATCTCTATGTTTTCTTACACATAATAACATGATCTCTATATTTTTTGACAAACAGTCTGAACATTTTTCGTTTTTAATGGTGTGTTTTCCTGAACTGAGATTTTGCGCTTTGGAAACTTCGTTGAGATTCGTGGCCTTTGGATATTCGTCGTTGTTTCGTGACTGCTCGTGTCTTTGACGTGGTTTGGCACCACAGGTGCCCTCAATGAATCGTCGGATTCCAGAAAACAAGAAAGAAACATGTCATTGGTGTCCAAGAAAAAAACACATCAATTTCCCCAACATGTTCCATCAGCATGGTCATCACCCCAACATATTCCATGGTCACATCATCCTTTGGCACGATCGCCTCATCGGTTTCCATGGATTAGCTCCTGCCGATTCACGAGTTGCTGCAGGTTGCTGCAACCGGATCTTCGAATGCTGGTGGATGGCGACGATTTTCTAATGCTGTGGTTGAGCTTGTCATTCAAGCTCGCATGATCTTCCAACTGGCACTTGCGCACCACGTTGCACAACACGTTGCACCAACCTTTGTCACATCCCAAGTCCCGTCCTTGATGCTGTTGGGGGCGTTGCTCTCATGGCCGCGCTTGTTGTCGTGCCAGTCTAAACCTCGGTGTCAAGATGCTTCAGCTGCTCTCAGTCTCTCCAGCCATCACCTGGGGATCACGGATCATCCCACTAGAACTGCCCCACTGCCCATGTCGCACCGCTACGATAGCCGAACATGGGCCCCAGCCGTAGTAGTAGAGAAGGGCATCCGTCGACATGTCCAAAATCGTCATGAAGCACCTCGGACTGCAGTGCCTGACGCGCCACCAATGATTACTTCAACATGTGCTAAACAATAGCATGTTAAATTGACTGATATAAGCATAAGGAACCACGATATTGGTTAACCATACTGTTCCCCAACATTGCTAACCATGAAAGCATATATCAAAGTGGTTGGTGGTTGAACCACCCCGTCATGAAACATATATTCAAGTCAATATTATTTGCTAATGATTACAAGTGGGAAGATAGGCAAAATGTTGATCATCCCACCAATCAAATAATCTTGTTTGATGGTCGACAACTATTCCAGAAAATGATCACCACCAACTCAGATCAATCAAGTGACGTTGGGTACGTAACCCCCACCAACTACCAGCAGCAACAAAGTGAAACGGGTAAAACTGGAAGGCGCCAACCCACAAGGGGAACCGTCTCGGAGACAGGTCGTGTCTTGCTTCCCAGTCGCAGCGAAACGAGACCTCCGATGATGCTCCCGGTAATTGCGACAGCAACGGGCTCATCAACGAAGAACCTGGTCCGGAGCGCATGGCTGTAACAGCAATGCCAGGATGGATAACAGTGGTTAATAGTGGTGAATTATGATTGATATGGTCAATAGTGATTGATAGTGGTTGATAGCGGTTAATTATGATTAATAGTGATGATTCATGGCGGATCGAATGCTTAATATGCGGCTAATAGCTGATGATATGGGCTGGCTCCATCTGGCAGTTTGATGACGTCTCCTAGGGCTCCCATGGTGTGCAACTGGAACGCTTTCCATCCGATGAACCACTTGGATCAGCATCCCATTGGCAGTGCCCAGAGCCAACTGACGGGTAGGGGCTTCCCTATCCTCAAATAGCCATCGTCAACAATCAACTTCTCATCACTTAACCATTAGCCAGCAACAACCGACCCATCATCAAATCATCAACAGTCAAACCACCAACTCACCATGATTAAACCAGCACTTTCCCCATCACTTCACCATGTAACTCACCCCTGGGTGCATCCCCACACGGAGTCAGGTGCCGCAAAGGTCTGGGAAGTGGTGAGGAAGAAGGTGAAGGCAGCGCAGCAAATCGTGGTGAACAAACAGCCGAACAACGTGAAGACCTGGTACCGCGGGGGAGAGCTTGCGAAGCTTCCTGGTGGATGATTGGTGAAGGGTTGCTGGTGGTTGGTGGATGGTGGGTGGGGGATGATTAGTGGTTGTTGAAATGATTGGCAGTGATGATTCCGTGGTAGTGGTTGATGGTGAGGGGGTGTTGATGCTTCATCAAGTGGTTAGTCATGGTTCACCATTGTTTGGGATAGTTTGTAGTGGCCGATTAAATCCTTCGCTCATTGTCACTCCTTCATGGACAATTCTCGCACGCTTTTCACAATGGGAGACTTGTTGGCTGTTGCGGGTCATGATCCCCCATGATCTAACCCAAATTGTTGTTGGTCATGATCCCCCTTTGAGGCAATCGAGGATCGAGCCGCCAATACACCATCACTTAGTTGAAGCAGCTTAATAGCTTTGGATTTAGCTCGTTCCGAACCTCTCAACATTCGCATCAGCCATTCTTATCCCCTTCAAGTTACCTGTGTTCGTGGTCAGCCCACTTTGATAATGATCATCTTATTGTTGACGAGTTCCACTAACGACAAATGATCACCGATTACAGACATTTATTGTTTTACATTCCCAACCAGTAATTACTATGCACGGGTTTCAATCGTTGCAATGTCATAGCCAATTTCCTTCCCTAGTATCAATCAACCAATGTTATCCGTCATCATAAGCGAACACTCAGAAGTGTTATCTCCCTAGTATTCTCCATCCACTATCATCAATACCTTCTGAGTTTGATGTTTCAGCATGTTTCGACACCGTAGAACCATTGAGCGGCCATATCATGGCTGACCAATCAATCACCAACCATTAACCACCCACCAATCATTGACCAACCATCAACTAACCATTGGCCAACCATTGACCAACCATTAACTAACTATTGTTCATCCATGAACTGAAATTCAACTAACCATTTTTCAACCATTCCATTAGTGTTTCAAAGGTCCCCACTCGCAACTGAGTTTCGCACCACAGTAGCACCGTTCAGAATGGCCATAGCCACTGGCAACCTGGGGGTACTGACCACGATGAACCATAGACTGCCATAAACATTCACCATCCATCATAGAGTTGTCATACAGGTTGCCTGAAGGCCTTTGATTTTCATGGTAGCACTGCTCGGCCCGAAATCTCAGGGCGACCAAGGGATGAAGCAACGATGCAAAGCTCATCCCCAGCCATCAACACCTGTCCCATCCCGACACTCAGAGCCGTGCCGGCTAATCACGCCAATGGCTTCCCTGGCACAACCCAGATGTTGAACAGCAACTCGACCCCCAGGCATGTTGGATGTAGATTTTCCGCGTTTGGCTGCATCTTGTTGTTGCTCATGATCAACAGCCAATAGAAAAACAGCATCAAAAAGTTGGCTGTTGATCTATGCTGAGGTTTGGATATCTTGGACCTTGCTGATCAACCAAGGCACAGCATAGATCCACAGCAAAGACTTTCTGCTGAGCTCTGCGGCTGTGCTCTGTGCCTTACTGCGGTGCAGTAATCGTTTGAAGTCATCGCCATGTCCACATAAGCCTCAGTACAGCGGCCCTGATTCTGCCAGCATTGGGCTGGCCGTCCACGAATATGACCGGGAACCAGCGCACAGCACACAACATTGACCAACAACAACAACGATTCATCACCAGCAACCATAATTTTGATAAATCACCAACCATTTCCACCGACCACTCATGATGTTCAATCATATCAATCATCATCAATCACCAGTTGCAACGATTTTTCACCATTGACCATGATCAGGTTGATCTCATGAATCATATCCAACCACTGAACCATTGATCATCAACCATCAGCCGGTTCTCCAGACTCC
>VSDK01001819.1:17500-61500 GCA_009767595.1 Symbiodinium kawagutii | reverse complement strand
GGTTCAGCATTGATCAACCACTAACATCCATCAACCACCAGCTAGTTCAGCCAATCTTTGATCATCAACCACCTCCACATCTGCTGGTTGTGTGTCTCAGATTTGAGGCAGCCAACCATGGATCATCAACCACGCCCATATCAGCCGCTTCTCAGGCCGCAGCGTTCTTGTTCAAAAATTCCACGATCTTTTCGAAGCAAGCGAGGCAGCACTTGATGCACTGAGCGAGGAGACGGGATGCAGCTTCGACACTCACAGGTTGATGGTGGATCCAAGGGGACCATGGGTTGGTGATAGCTACAAGCCACCAATGGGTCATCCTTGAAGCATCTGAAGTCATCAAGTTGATCAACGGCCATCCATCAAGTTGTTGGTCTCCCCTTTAAGCCATGAAGTGATGGAGTTCATGGTGGCTCCCCTGGATCCAACGGGATTGGAGTCACAACGGGCTTGGCAAACACAAGCGATTCACAACTTCTCAAGCTGACTCAGAATCTCTGGAGCCCTGCATGGCTGCAGGCTGCAGCTCCCCATAGGTTGCCGGACATTCAGCAAGCACTTGGCGCAAGGATTCTCAGTTTCCTCCTCAACGAGGGGAGCTGTAAGCAGTGACTGGCAGTGACTGCTGGTGGCTACCACTGCTGTCCTTGTTGGTAGCTTCGAAGATGTTCACCAAGATCTGAAGGACCTGAAGCTCAGAGCCAGATCAGATCAGCAGCCGGCAGCTGGCAGCTGAGTGCCCTGCGAATAAGAAGGTCACCAGGAAGGAACCCATCGCCAGTGAGCCCGCGTGATACAGCAATCCCACCTCCCCAGCACAAGAGATCCCGTGTTTTCCATGGCAGTGGTAACAACTTCAAGAGGACTTTGCCACCCATGACGGGGGTGTAGCACATTGTAGCACAAATATCAGTGCTGAGCTGGGTGTTGGTGGCAAACTAATAAAGGTTCGGTTGACTTCTAATTGACGGCAGCTGATGAGATCAAGTTGATGATGTTGCTTGTTGATGGGCTTAAGTTGATGATGCGGCTTGTTGATGAGCTTAAGTTGATGATGGTTGGAGGTTAGCTGAAAAAGGTTGATGCTTGACCTCTGCTTGAGCGAAGCCTGAACTCCATCGGTCAAGGCGCAACAGCCCCCTCCGATTTCCTCAGCCGGCCAGCTTGACTCAAGTGAAACATTTTTTCAGTAGCAGATTCTCCAGCAGATCAAGTGAAGTAGATTTTTTAGGAAAATCGCCAGAAACTCTGCTTTTGGATTCATCTGCCGGGTGGTTTAGCCATTAAGGCATGACCTTGTCTGGTTTCACCAGTCATCCCGGTCATATTCCCTTAAAAACTCGAATAGACCAACAGCACCGCAAGATCAACCATTGGCATCCACACTGTCCATGAGTTCTCTCATTGGTCATCTCCAAAACGCAAGCTCTTCAGTGCTGTTTTCCTGCCACCGAGACACCCTGTAGCCCTCATGATCTTCAGGCGAAAGGTGGTATTCGGCCTGGCAAAAGGGGGGTCAATGAAGATTCCCTGTCTTGCAGCACCCCTTTTCATAAACGATGCAATGACTTGCGGAGTTTCCGCTTGGCAGTTGTGACAATGCAACCAATATCAACAAGGATACACCAGAGATATCCAGTGATCACCAACGGAACCAAGAGTCACTCAACAGGAGGAACACCAGTGACTGATCAGCTCGTTCAGCATCCCCGGTAACCGTGGCAGCTACCATGGCATACGCGATCACGAACTGGTACCTCGAAGCAAGTGATCTAAGGCCGCTTTTGCCAGCGAATTTCCATCGGCTTTGTCGGCCCATTTCGTTTCTAAATGCCTGAAAATGAAACATGTGAACTGCTAGTATACATGGACTATAGCTAGTACATAGGTAATCAATTGAACTGCTGGTCTAGAATGATATAACAACAATCTGATCGCTGAAAACAAACTAATGAGAATTCGTACATGCATAGAATCTAAAGATGAACTTGAAAAGATCAAATCACAATAACGTACATGAACGTGTGTATAAAACCATGAAGTATTACGCAAATAGTTTCATCCAATATGAAACAACGATCTGAACATCGTGTCCTAATTGACATTCAAAACACTATAACGCAATATATAAACAGTCTGTTTTTAATCTACAAAACAATGTCAAACACCCTACACCAACATTTGAGTGTTTCTCAAAATAGGGAACCCCAAAGCTATGCTTGGGCTGTCATTATAAAGGGATAATAGACTAGATGATTTGGAGGTACCCCAGCCATTAAGCAACCACCAAAGAGTAGTTGTTTAGCCACACTGTTGGTGATGATCCCCTATCATTGATCAACCATTATAACCCCTTTTGAAACCATTAGAAACCACCATATAGTACTACAAAATCTGAAGCCCAGGGCACAGTGCGTGAAGCCACATCTCGATCCAAACAGCGATGAAACTGAGCAAGCGAAGGATCTGCATGGGTACTGAGGATGGTAATGGCAGGGTTCTTAGGGGATGAATGGTTCAACTAGCAGGAGGTTTTATGGTTAGATTGTGTTAGATGATGGTTGAACTGGTGGTGAACGCATGATTAGTGAATAATTGGTTGTGAATGATGGTTCATTGACGGTTCATTGATAGTTATAATCGTTAGATGATGGTTGGTGATGAATGGAATATGACTTGAAGGTGGGTTGATGGTTAAACAATGGTTGATGGTTATATAACGATGATGGTGAATCGATTGCCAATGCTGGTCAATCGTGGCTAAGAAAGGTCAACACTGGGTGATAGTGGCTGTTTTGATCATGGTATTTCACCCATGATTGATGATCCATGATGGTCAAGAGTGCTCGATTACGATGGGTAATAGCAGTCAATACGAAGGGGACATGACAATTCTATATGCTTGAGGTATTGACTGATAACTGTGGTTTAGAATGGTTAAGGGTGGGCATCTGTCAGAAGCAACAGTGGATATATCTTTGATGGATGATGATTGATGGTTGGAACCAATGTTGACGGTTCACTGGTAGGTTGAAGTGTGGCAAATCTTGAACGGTACTCATGGACAATTCAAACCTAGAGCGGATCATCACAAATGGCTGAGGCTTTAAATCACAAATATCAAACACCCTAAATTGAAGCAGTGACTGTGATTGCGATAACAAATTGGTGGCTCGTGCGCAAAGCACAGTTCGCAATTTAACAGCTAGTTCAGAATCAGCCAGAATCGCATAGTCGCTTGTTGGTTAGAGCCAATTGTTGCTGATTGTTCTTGAGTGTTGATGAATCGACTGATGCAAACCATGCATTTGAGGGTACCCAAAATAAACCAACAACAGCAATAATCAACGTACGCATCCGTCCAGCCGAACATAACGGCTATGGAAAATGGTCGCAACAAAAAAATCACTCAGCAACAACAACAATCGACAGCAACAACATAATTGTAACATATTGTAACCCTCTGCCGATATCACTGATCACTCATCATCAGTCGGGTCTGCCATGGTTTGTCCATGAAGGGTTCGTACCTTCAGGTTTTTTTTGATGCCAAACATTCTCATGGGCATTGCTGCAATAAGTGGCTCAAATGGAACCCTGCTGAAAGTCTTGAGGCATCCACAAGTATGCGACCAGCATAATCCTGGGCGACAAGATGCGGCGTGAGAAACAGCTGGTGCAATGGACAAGGATGGTGGGTTCTTGGTGAGCAAAATTGATTGCTAAGGATGCTTAGTGCTGGTTAATTGATGCTTAATGGATGATTGTTTGATGGTTGATGGTTAATTATTGATGTTGCTGTTGATGATGATGATGATGATGATGATGATGAATGAATCGCTAATCCTGGCTAGTGATGGTTAATGATGGCCAATATCATGATTAGGCTTTTCCCAGCGATGGGTTTCACAGCTCAGGATCTACCTTGTCATAATGATACGCAAGCCTGCGGAGAGCTAGCTTGAGCGCTCCCAAAAGCACGCAGCTTTGAATGATCTCTGCCCTGGTCTCTTCTTACCAGGATGTACTGAGATGTGGGTGCTCCAATTCATAGGTCCCCAAATCACCCTTCATTAGTCATTCATATACTCATGAACCAACCATTTTGGAGGTCCCCTAATATCTTAAGAAAACACCCTTTACTGAAACACAATCCTACTGATTCAGCAAACAATATCTTGAGAGAAATAGTCCGATCTATGCACTGACATTTCATCTGCCTTCTGCACTGGCCGTTGACGCATTTGCACTGCGGCATTTGTGACATGTGCTGGAAATATCTCTCAGGATCTAAAAAGGAGTAATTGTCGCAATAGTCTGGCAGTTGCTGCTTTCATCTGGTTGGCCTACTTTCTGATATGAGCTGCCTTGTGTAGTGATGCTTTCGCTGGTATGCATCCAGACATGTTTTTTCAGTGTGCAGGCTGATTCTGTGCTATAATGCTTCACAAAATCCAACTATCCTTGCATCTTATATATGTTGTCAATTGTTTGGATGCGATGGAGAATTGACACTGTCTACGCAAACATCTCCGCTCACAGGTGTACTGATGTGTGTATGGGCCCTCATTCTGACATATGCCATCTTTGTCTGATGAGGAACATCCTGTGGCTGGATTGCTGTAGGTGAAGATGACAAGGAATAAGGCACTTGGCTGAACAAGAACCAATAAACTGTCATCATTGGTTAGACCCACCATTCTGGTCGCTGATTTATACCCAACAACTCTTGATTTGGCTGTATCCAGCACCCTCCAGCAACACCAAACCAACAGCTACAATTCAGCACATGGCAATCGTGGAAACTGCATCAGTTTAATGCATGAGATTCAACAACCTGGTGGTTTCTCAAGTCAGAGGGGACCCCCCGGTTATCATCCAGTTTATAGGCCCTTAATTTTTTTTTTGAATGGTTTCTCAAATCATAGCTGGTGTTTTCTGAAGCCAAAGCTGGTGGTTTATCAAGTCATAGCTGGTGTTTTCTGAAGCCATAACTTTGGGGTACCCCTATGGCTTCAGAAACCACCACCACCTGCTGATTGATCATCCCTGCATCTGTCGAAACTGCTGCTGAGGCCATAGCTTTTGCTCGCTGGTGAGATGCAAATGCCGGGCCACCTGATGGTGGAAACCAGCTTGAAACGTTGCTGCTGATGCTCTGACTGCGGTTGTTGATGCTTTGCCATGCTTCAACTATGGCAAGTGATGGTTTTATCATGGCCAATGATGGTCTAGTTTACCTATGCTTACTGAGCCACCCAGCTGTACCTGGCAAGTTGCCGCGGTCGTCAGCTGGATTATGTGAACAGGTGATACTTTCTGCCGACGATGAACCGAAGAAAATGGACAGAAATTTAGCCAATAAGCCATTTTCAGCACTTTTCTTGCGAGTATTCACCTGTCCAACATTGGTAATGTTTGGAAAACATATCTTTTGACAACAAGGGGGGTATCTAAGAAGCAAGAACCATGCTGGAGTATCTTTCGCCAAAATTGGAAGTTGTGATAGTTGGTCGCAGGTTCACGATTTCTTGGCGCCAAAGAAACTTGGAGACAGCTGGAATGCTTCAAGGCGATGGGAGGAAGGCAGGCAAAGTTGGAACGAAAGTGAACAACATTCATGCGAGATCCAGCTGCTCATCAAACCCTCAGATGCTAAATCACCCATGAATTCAGCTTGGTTGATCATGAAAAACCATGGTTTAGCCATGAAAAACCATGGTTAATCTATGGCTTACTCCTGGCAGTGCGACTGGCTTCGGCTCTCTGCCAGGATCCGCGGCAGAGATCTGAGTCTCTGGCGCCCTGGATCTGTCCAGACAAAGCATCTGAAGCGTGGCGACTCAGCTGATCAGCCACAATTTTACCATGGTGAACGATGCTTCCACCTGAGTACTTCATGATTTGACTATGAAAAACCATGGTTTAAAGATGAAAAACTAAGAAAACATGGTTTAAGCATGAACTAACCATGGTTTAAACATGAGTAAACATGATTTAACCACTACAGTGATAAACATGGCCTATTCATGGTTTATTCAAGCTTTACCCATGGTAGCTTCTGCCAGCGTAACACTGATCACAGTGACTTCATCTGATCAAACATTTCCATTCAAACGATAGAGTTGTCATCACTCTTTGCGCTTGCAAGAAAAAATGTTGTTGGCGGATTTTGATAGCCAAAAGTAGTGTTTTATCAGTTATTGTTGATTCTTCTCAGCTACTCTTGATTCTTATCAGCTACTGTATTGTTGATTCTTCTCAGCTATTGTTGATTCTTACCAGCTATTGTTGATATTTTTGTGCATTGCTTACTACTATCGCTATTCTTATCAGCTATTGTTGATTATTAGGTGCGGTCGGCCACCAACCAAATTTTGCAATACCTAACAATACTGATCACCTCATTTGGCAGTGGGTCAAAACCCCGTACCTCTGGTTCCCCCATCATTAACCATTGTTTTCCCTTTGATTGTTGTTTATTAACCACCATTATTGGTTGGTTAATTTTGACCCATAGCCATTTGGCAACAACCTAAGAATAATTGCAACTTTTCTTCGCTAGTTCCTGTTGGTTGCATCTGGGCAGACAGCCCCTGGCCCCTGGCACGCCGGGCAGGCCTACCACTGTTCCTTCCTGGGGGTCAGTCACCCGCGCAGTAGACCTACAGCGGAACCCCAGGGGACTCCGCTAAGAGGGGCTCCCACTGGGAAGCATGCTGTGACTGGAAAGCAGGATTCACCATGGTTGCCTTCATGATAATGATTTTTTCAGCTTCATGACTCTAATGACCGTCAATGACTTCGTCTTTTCCAGCTTGAACCACATGATCAGCAAGATAGAGAGCAACAATGAGAAACAGCCAAACCAATACTAATCATCGTAATCATGGGCAACTTGGGTTGTCCTGCCAGCAACTGTCCGGTTGTGTTGGTCAGCGTTGGTCAAAGACTGTTTCTGGGCAGCCAAATAGCTAGCAACCGCAAGCAACAACCAGTAGCCAACATATACTTGCATAGGCAACAACAGCAGTAATTACATATAAACCTAGACATATACTAATTACATGTATCTTTTACTGTCTTTTATCAATATTGTTGTTTTGCATAAGTGTATACAAAAACAACCAACAATAACAAACAACAACAGTAGCCAAGAAGAGTAACACCCCACAACCCAACAACAAGCGATTGGTGATCTCTCACAGTGTTGCAGCCCGGAGACAAGATGGCAAAGAAGCCATAGAGAAGAACGGCAAAGGCAATGGCTTGCACAACCGCCTGAGCCGGCACCGTTGCTGTAACCATCTCTGTTGAGCAAGTCCAGTTGGGCTCAAGTTGGGCTCAGCTCACAGGTGACCCATGCCTTGAAGATCGGTGCCAGAAGCAAAGATGACCTCGGCACCAAGCTGCAGAGCATTTATTGCCTCCAAGCAACGCCACCTGGTAACCTGAGTTGGCCACATTTCGTAGATAGCCTGGTCCCGGACCAGGCAACGCTGTGGATGGATGTTTGGAGGGGTTAAATGATGGTTGATTGATCGCACGGTTAACAGTTCTCAACACCAGTGATTGACTTGATTCACTGGTTAATTGGCTAAGGGTTCTTAACCCGCATGGGTGTTTCTTGAAACGGGGTTTCCCCCGAAATCATCCTTTATGAATCATTTTGAACAATAAACCATCCATTTTGGAGTCCTCAATGGCTTACCACAACATGGGTGGCAGGAACATCATTAGCACCACACCAGCTATGCCATCAACCCGCCTCGCAAGCTGCCTCTATACACTCCACAGCTGCCTGGATGAGCCCACGCCGGTCCAATCGCAACGTGATACAGGTGGGATGCAATCTATTGGGTTTATGCAACAATATGCAACAGATTGGGCTTCAGAATAGTCATCAATCTACCTCAATCTCATGGTTAAGACTAGGTGAAGTAGTCTAATGCTTAGTAGTAGTAGTAGTAGTAGTAGTAGTAGTAGTAGTAGTAGTAGTAGTAGTGGTGGTGGTGGTGGTAGTAGTAGTACTCGTGGTGGTGGTGGTGGTGGTGGTGGTAGTGGTAGTGGTGGTGGTGGTGGTGGCTGTGGTAGTAGGAGTCATCAATCTATCATTTTGGCAACTATGCTTGCACAACAACGGTGCTTCAAAAAAGCAATCACCATGAAGGCAATCCACCATTCACCATAGTGCAACCATCATCAACCATAATTGAGCTGCGTCGAAAATTGGTAGCGAAACTCTTATAATCGCCAACCACTTTCGCGATTACTTTCCCCTCACTTTCGCGACACAGGTTTTCACTTTCGCGGCAGGTTTTGTTATGAATTCACTTTCGCGGGACTTTCGCGACGGAAGCCCGGGATAACTTTCGACTTAAAAGGGAATTCGGAAAGAACTTTTGCCCGAAAACTTGAAGTGGGATGAACGGTTTCTATTGTTGGGGCAGTTTTGAAGCAGACACGGGCTATTCTTGCAACACCAACTGCTGTGCGCACGCGCTTCTTTTTCATCCGGCCCTGGCTCGGCTCGACAATGCACGCCTGCAACCGGCTAACTTACAGAGGGGGCAAAGAAATTTCAGGCAGAAAATGTCAAATCGATCTATTCAGATTCTGAATCGGCAGTCGAAGAGTTGCTGGAAGAGTCTGAAGATGACGAGTCAGAGGCATCACCTGCACGGAGTTCTCGAAGTTGTCGTTTCTTTTTGGCGGCGGCCTTGCGGAGTGACAAGGCCTTGAGGGAGCATCTTTCCAAGAACGATGGCCTAGCGGTGGGCATGCGCGCGGCACGGCGGTCTTTCTGATCGGTGAAGCGTCTGGTGATGGAGTTCTGTTTGCCTGGGTCTGGGCCATCTTCCTCCCATGTACGGGGCTGGTCATAGTAGCCAATTCGCCAAGGAATTTCTTCTGGTGAATGAATTTCTTTCACCTCCCAAGTGATGAGCTCGCCTGGGGACAAGTCAGAAAAAATTTTGTTCCTGATGCTGACACCAGCAGCTGCATAGTTGGACGGCGTGCCAGTCATGGAATATGTGCGGGAAATTTTGAAGTTGGCGACGCGCAGGACGTAACGTGGAGAAGGGCGAACAGGCTGAGGGCTCCACTTCACGACAAGAAACTGCGGTCCGCTGCTATCCTCGCGCATCATCAAGACCCAGCCTGGCAGGGATGATGACAGGGAGAATTTTGAGTGGAAAACAACTCAGAACTTTTTTTCAACACATTGTCCTTGATGAGAGAAGCTGTGCTCTCTCAGTGGCAGCCACTCCACACCTTTTGTACGCTAGACATTGAGCCCCACGCTGTCAGTCCGCACATGCTCACACTAGGAACCCTCAACCATGGATGACTTTGCACCATTGGCTTTGACACTTGCCTCTTTAGAAGTGTTGAGGGTTTTCTTCCACAACTTCTCTTGAGCTTTCCACCTTAAAGACACATCCTCACGAACACAAATGTACCGACCAAACCGCAACAAAAAAAAAGAAGAAAACTCGGATCCGCTGTCATCTTCGTCAGAGCATCAACCAACATTTGACGGGTATCAACCCATCGAAGAGTCACACCTTGGGATTTCAAATCATTTCGAACAACCAACATGTCAATGGCCATACGTTTGTCACGTACCACCACCCCATCTCCCTGTACATGATCGAAAATCGGCTTGTTATCGGTGACGGAAATCATCTTGATCGTCTGTCGTTTCATTCGATCATTTTGGAGAGTGTGGTCAAAATGGATGGCTTCACTGAAAAGAGATCGAATCCAATCACCTTCGGCGAGCGATCTCGAAACCCCCATTAGTTCGGCTCCCAAAGTGCTTTGTGTTTTTCGTTCTAACTTCCAAGACTTCCATCTGAGCGGGGATATCTCCGCCCATTGATCTTGGTTGATGGATTCATCCGCAAACAGAACCATGTAAGCAGCTTGGCTGCTTAGATCATCACAGTTTGCCCAGCTAGCATCACTGGTTACCAGCACGCAAGCTCGGTCCATTGGAATGGAACGAATGGTGATTTTGGTGTGTCTAAGATCTCTGATCTTGGCTACCAATCGATTCGCTTCAATCAAATCACCCACCGTCGCTCGTCCTACTCTTTGTTGTAGTAGAGCCGTCCATGCCGCTAGATCTGGAAGTGTACTTCCGGTAAGCCAGTTCGCCGCTCCGATGATTCCACGAAATTGATGGAGTTCTTGTGGTGTTAGTCTTTCATCTCGTTGTTTTCGACGTTCTTTGGAAATAACCACCGTTTGCACACTAGCCGCATACTCTTCTTGACTAGACACGATGGAACCATCCGATTGTTGTTCAAACCATCTACCAAGAAACTTACCAGAACCTTGTTTCCAATGTTTAAAAGGGTATTTTTGTTTCAACCGTTCAAGAATAACAGCATGAAATTTCGAAGTACCTCCACAAACCATGTCATCAACATGAAGAGCCAACACACCACCAAGTTTGTTTTGAAGATCACGATCAAACCACCAAAACACACAAGGGTCCAGTTCACTTTGTTTCATTCCTATTTCCACTAGTGTCGCCGTGATACTCTCCCACCATTTCCTAGGAGCATCCATCAAGCCATACACACATTTGACTAATTCAATGATGTCACCACTTTCAAAACCGGGAATTCCTTCGGGGGGAACAGCCGCAAAAAGTTTACCCTGAGTCCTGTGAAGTGGCTCCCCTTGGAGGAACGCTCCCTCAATGTCCATGATGTTGAGACCCCACTTGAATGAGGCCAGGAGCTGTAATACCACCGCCAGTGCATCCGCCGATAGTGTAGGTGATTGCCGATGTAGGTCCAAAAGATCTGGGTCCTGAAAACCTTTCAACACCCACCGACACTTGATCTCCGAGGCATCCGGATCATCCGGATTCTGACGTCGAGTCTTCACAAAACGACTCCCCAAGATCCGATCGTTTGGCACCGACTCCCTGATTCGTTGAGCCTCTTTTCCTTGATGCACCTTGATCGCGCCCGTCTTGATCAGCTTCTGGAACTCTTTCTCCTTGCCCATCATCACCTGTGGCCACTCTGTTTCCAAGATGTCTGAGTTGCGCAGCTCCGTATCTCGCTTGTCCTTCCGTTGTTGCACCAGAAAGGATTCGAAGATGTCCACATCCTCAGCAATCATCACTTCGTCTTCCGCCACTCCAGGTGCTCGTTCATACGGAGTACGTGAAACCCGTGTTGCGCCCACGTCCAAAAGTTCCGTGCTGTTCTGAAGAGCCTCACGTAAGGTTCCCTGTCTGATAGGTCCGTAGTCGCCTGCTCTCGAGAAAACGTTCCCATCATCTGGGACTGCAACATCTCCCGCTGTTGTGTTCGCCGCTTCCGTTGTCGGATCGAGGTCACCCATCAAATTGCTATCGTGTCCGGATGGGGTGATCGTGGACGGTTCATCAAGAACATCTTCCGAGGGAACTGTATCTAGGGTGTCCGGTTCGATCGGCTCACCTCCTTCCGGATCCACCACCACTCGAACCCTTTTCGCCTCACGTGATTCCTCGTCCTTCCTCTCATCTCGCTTCGTGCCACGTTGATCCTCGACTCCGGTTTCCTCCTCCGAAGGCCCTCCTTCCTGACTGATATCCGTGAAAACTTGAGCTCCCCGTTCGGATAATCGACGTTTGGTGTTCACCATGTCCTCACTAACAAACCTGATAGCTGCTTCTTGGTCTGCGGTCAAACGGCGAAGTTGTTCAAGTGAGCATCTAAGGATTTTGTTTCCAATGGAAACCCAAACCTTCGACCTACCCTCATAGAAACCAATGACCCGAGCCGGACCATGCCACATCCCTTTCTTACCATCCGTCACATACCGTCTCCAGTAGTAGACATAGTCACCAACAGCCAGGTCTTGAGTTCTCATCGTTCTAGGTCTATGGTCTAAAGCTCTACGAACCTTCTGATCATCGTCGACCTCAACCAAAGCCTTCCGAGCAGCAATCCTAATGGCGTTGGATCTCATCATATCATGGTCACCATGAACCACCCCCGAATTGAACACCAGATTCGGTTGGTCATCCAAGAGACTGTTGGGGATTCGAAGATCGCATCCAAAAACGTGTTGACTCGGGGCATACCCGTGCTTTCTCATCATACTATTTTTAGCATGATTGACACAGTCGAACAGTTCTTCCACTTCCTTCTTATCCATGGGTATGCAACCTTCCCAAGCCCGTGAGAAAACCGACTTCCAGATCCCTCCATGTCTCTCAACATAACCAGCTTGCCAAGGACTGTAGGCCACCGTTTTTTCTACGTAAACCCCATCTTCTTCTAGGCCTCTCTGCATTTCTTTGTCGAATTCACCCCCGCCATCGGTGAAAACCTTGAGGGGATTGCCAGCCCAACGTTTCCAGTATTTTCTGTATGCCTTGCGGACATACTTGGCTTCACTTCCATTCCACAGGGGAACACAAATTTGGTACCCGGTGCCCTCACATAGCATGTTGAGAACCTTGATGGTTTTGCCACGATGAACGGTGAGGTCAAAAGTATCAATGTTGACTTGTTGATTGAAGCCCTCAGCCCTTTTGTGTTTGGACACCGCATGACTGGGATAGGGTTTGTGCACATCACAAGTACTGCAGGTCAACCGTTTGGCAATTTCCAAAGCTTTGTCACTAGCCCCTGCACTTTTCAGCATGTGAAGAAACCGTTCTCTTGAGGGATGCCCCAAATTGACATGACACCGTCGAACATTTCGTTCCAAATCCGTCCTATCCGCTTGCAAACCCTCAGCAGCCAGCACTTCATACCCTTTCCGATTCCGATACTTCATGTATCCCAACACAATCTGTTCAACCAACCTTTTGGGGTAAACCTGAGCACACCGAGACCGGTTCACCCATTTCCCCCCCACTTTGACTTGGCCCTCTATCTTCTGATGTTCATGTCCGTGATCACAACACACTTCCAACCGTCTCATTTCTTCACAGTTCGTCATGATACGAGTTCGTTTCTTGTACCGTTTGTGGTTCACCGGATCACACAGCCCGAACATGCATTGATCAAGAGAGAAACAAAACACACCATCCATGCTTGACACCTCTTTGACATCTTGTTCATTCCAGCTGGAAGCTCCCTGGGGTTGTTCAAACAGAAACACACGGTTCCCTTCATGTTGCATCCTACATATGTCCATGGCAAAAGCAAGCAACACCCTAGCTTCAACCATTTTTCTCTGTCGTGTCAAAGGATCCTGCTTGTGCCAACTACATGCTTGCATTGTGGAAAAGGGTCCACATGGGGGGCATACGACGACACAGCCAGGTTTATATCGTTCTATCTCTTCTCTACACTTCTTGCGATGCTCCGCATCCAAGAAATTCCAACCCTGGTCAACATCGTATGATCTGAGACCTTTCAGGCCTTTTCGGTCAGCGACAGGGAGGATCCTAGGATTAGAGAAAACCTCTGCAAAATCATGTTTGGTCTCAAGATTGACCACAAAAACATCGTGTGTGTCTTCAGCATGATCACTAGCATCACAAGGCTCACAACTATGACACTCTTCAACCCAATGTTCAACATTCCTGCGAAGTTTCACACGATTTTTCCTTGACATGACATGTTCATGGTCTACGGCTCCGTCGCTTCGGGCACAACAGCCTGAAGCAGCGACAGCATCTCCTGGGCGAGAGTCACTTCGTCTTCGGTCAGCTCTGGTGAAAGAACGTCCACCATCTTCACTGTCATGCCGTCGATCACCAGTGCCACCATCAGAGCCCTTCCGGTTCGAGGCCCCACATACTGCCATTCCATGGTCGGCTCCACTTCTGCCGCACGAGTGCGGGTCTGGGCACGGTGCTTCGGCTGTGCTGAGGCCTTTGGCTGTGGCCCATGAGCAATTCGAAGACGCTCCTTCTTCTTCTCGTCCCGCGTCAGGATGTAGACCTTCAAACGCTGCATGTCTGGAGAGCTCTCCTGGTTGATATGCTCCCTCACCCATTGAGTGTACTTCTTGTCCTGCATGTAGATGTCCTGCAATCGCAGGCGGTTCTGTCCCTTGCCATACTTGCCCTCTCGAATGGTGCTGGTGCCACTGATTGGTGTAGTTGGGCTGTCCTCCATCATGTCTGGCATTCGGTCCAGTTCCTTGGTGTCCGTCATCCAGTGCTGTGGAACCTCTTGAAGCTGAATGCTTCGAAGAAGCATCTGCACCTCGTCCTCCGGTGGCAGTTGGTTCGCCATGTGCACTTGGATTGTCTGTCGCTTTGGACTTTGTACAACCTACTTTGAGCTCTGGTTGCTGGAAGATGACCGCTTTGTCCTTTTCATCCAACACAAAACACTCACCAGAAAAATCGAAACAAGGGATCCCATAATGACCACGGCCGGTTTCAACCAAATCAAACCATCGATCAAACACGTGCAAACGATCACCTTTCAAATCGATCACACAACCAAGTTGCCTAAGAAATTCTTTGCTCAAGAGAAGCGGTGTCTGACTCTGTGGCAGGATGGCAGCTCTGATTAAAAACCTCCTACCTCCAAGACACGCTGGAATGATTGCCGTTTCTTTGGTGACAAGGGTCTGCGAATTCCCAAAACGAAACTCCGCAACATCCGACTTCCTAATCACCTTCAACCCCTGACTCAACAACCTCCTCTCAATCATCGCAAGCGTGTATTGACCAACCAGCGATCGTCGGCAGGCCGTATCAGGGACGGCAACTTCACCTAAACACTGATCCATGTCATCAAAAGTGGGCTCACCCGAACGGTCGTTCAGAAGAGCCTCATGGAAAAACGCTTCACTACCCTGCTCAGGCGTGGGGCTCCCGCAAGTAGATCCTGTGGCTGCCACGTGCGCGTCATGCGCCTGAAACAGCTTCCACATCTCTTCCTCAGCCAGGAGCACTTCTGTCACACCCTTGGTCTCCACCGCATGCACATCACTACCTGCTGATGATGCGGCCACCGATGATTTCGCTGAAGTGTTCTCTTTTCTCCCACGCATTGGACATTCCCTTTTCCAGTGCCCTCGTTGGTGACAATGATGACACGTGGTTCTACTCTTCAGCAACTCCAGTCGTCCCCTGACTGTCCCTTGAAGACGCCACCTGTCCTGTCCACTGCCATCACTTCGAGCACCCGATGTGGGCTTTGTGAATCCTCTGCTTGTTTTCTGTTCCCTCAACTTCCTTCGCACCTCCATGTATGCTTCGAAGCTTTCGAGTGCCTCTTCATCATCTTCCCCATCGCCGGCTTGAAACTCCTGGGCAATCATGTCGGCGACATCCTGGTACTCTTCGTCTGCATCCAGCACTCTGGCCTCATCAAAACTGGAATTGCCTTCCTCCGTCTGGAACACATCCTTGGATGATTTGACCGTTCCACGGCCTTCAGGAAAGATGCCCCGAACAGCAGCGATGACTTCGCTGATTTCCAGGGAGCTCTTCGTGTGGGTGAGCACCATACTCTCCTGATTCCCATCCAGTCGTAACTTCTTGAGCAGCATATAGCCCTTCACCGCTGAGGGAAGTTCCACCGACTGCTCCTTCAGAAGTCTGTTCGCAGCATCGAAACGTGCCAGGAACTGCACATACGTCTCTGAAGGTTTGCACTGCAGATCGTAGAAAAAGTTCTTCATGGCACGCTGAAGCAAATCCCGAGGTTGAGGTAGATATTTTTCATCCAGCGTTTCCCATATCAGTTTTGCCCCACCTGATCGCGTCAGGTCCTCCACAGGGATACACTCAAGAAGGGTTTCGGCCTCCCCCTTGATGTACTCCATGAGTCTTGGTCCATGTTTTCCTTCCGGAACATTCGTGGGCAATCCCGCTATGAGCAGCTGTGATCTCCTCTTCCACAACCGGTAAGCACTAGGATCCGTACCGTCGAACACCTCAAGCTTAGGCTTATCATCCGCATGCGACATGGCGTGACTACCCCGAAGCTGAAGATCAGCTCCGCTACCACTGAGAGAAGCTGTGCTCTCTCAGTGGCAGCCACTCCACACCATTTGTATGCTAGACATTGAGCCCCACGCTGTCAGTCCGCACATGCTCACACTAGGAACCCTCAACCATGGATGACTTTGCACCATTGGCTTTGACACTTGAAGCATTTCAGCAAATCATCCAAACTGTGAATGGGCGAAGTATGGATATACGAAGTGATCCAAGTGTTGCACCAACCAAAGCATCGGTCCACGCCAGTTGTCCGATGCTGCCCCCGGAGCCAGCAAATTTCCACAAGGATCTTCAAAAGTAAAGGGAGCGTGTAGAGGAAGTGCGCGGCATTCTCCTTGCTTCGAAAATGCGGACCGCAGTCGGTGACAATCAAAAGGTGCTGAACAGCTGGCCAATCAACAGACGGGTGCTTACGAAGTTCACCTAGAATGGTGTTGGTGCTCATGTCTGCTGCCTGCGCGTCGTGGTCGAGGATGTCGGAGACCAGAAGGATGAAGAGTTCAAGATGACCGCCTCCACGTTTAGGAACAATGGCATTTGCCCCAAACACAGTTAGGGATAATTTGTTTTGCGCATGCCATTCCTCACCCGTCTCACAGGGGCTAAGCGGGTACTTCACATTCTCTTTGTAATCCATTTGGAGGATACAATGGCCCGCTGGAGGGTTTGTGCGGCAAGACTTTGCAAAGCCACTTTGTCTTCGCTCGGAGATTTGGTGCCAAAGGTAAGCATCTAGCAATTCAACATGGCCACGCAGGACATGAGCTCCTTGTGCTTCAACTGTGTGCAGGGACATGCGCGTTGCAAGTGGGAGAGCGGCTCGGGCACGGTCAGCTTGTGGGTTTGCAGCCTTACTGTCTATGAACCTGCAAAGTTTGGAAATTGCATCGGCTTGCTGTTCTTCAGTTTGTCGGTTGGGGTCATTGGACGGTGCAGGCAAGCCGCGGAAATAGTCAGGGAAAATTTGAAGAATCTCTTGCTTCACCTTGGCGCTGGCTCTTTTTGCTGCAGGCAGGATGTGCGTTGTAAAGAGCTTGCAGTGCTTGCAAATATCTGTGCTTCTCTTCGGGTTGCGAACAAAAGGGAAATGCACGGCCAGGATGCTCTTGAATGTGTTGAGGCTCATCTTTTGGTTCAATGCAGGGCTTTCACACCATAACCTTTGCTTAGTTTTCTCCAAGTGCTTGGCAATGACCATTCTTTTCTTTGCGCCACGGCCTACGACGACAACCTTCTCAGATTCCTTGATGTGGCCCGCAAGCTCACGGTGGACAAGTTCCCGGGCAGCAGGGTCGTTCACCAAAGATGGTCGCCCAGGTCCACTAACAGTTTGCAATGCAGCTTGTGCATCGTGTGGCTCGGCTCCGTGAAGTTTTTGATATTGCTTGCGACCAATTTTGTAGCCATAGGACTCCAGAAGAGCATGGGTGGGGACGGCATTCACAACGGCGGCATCCATCTGGTTGACAGAGATTTGGGGTTTGTGCCACTGGGAAGAGTTCGGGTAATGCAGGCGTAATTCATTGAGAGCCTGAAAGATTGAAGGGCTTGCCAACGCATTCTGTTCCAGGGCTCGCACAGCATCACTCAGTTGTGGTTCCTCCCGAGCAAGGCGTGTGAACAAATGAGAGAGCAGCTGCTTGAAGTCAGAAGGTTCACGACAATGAGGAAGGATGCTGTTGGACAACGATGCGATGATTTTGGACCGATACGGTGCTGTCAGTTGCGACCAGGGTTTTCTTTGATCACCAGACATTGCGGCGCACGAGCATGGGCAACTACCTTGATTTGAAATTCGGTGCTTTCGCGGCACTTTCGCGAAGCTTTCGCGGCACTTTCGCGGATTTGCCACTGATTTTTCAGATTTGTTCTGGCTCGTTTTGAATGCGCCATTCGGCTCGATTGTGATTACATGCAATTGTCTAGGTGAACTGACACTATCCTATGCCCAAACAACTGCATGTATCGTGATCATGGTTTGAGCCTGTGACCAGCCATGCGGTTTGAAATCGGTTCCCCACCCACAAGTGAAGAAAAACAAACTACATACGCTTCAACCTCAGCTGCTATCCATTGGATACATCCCCTTCGTTGTTGCCCATGTGTGTTTGTTCATTGGTTGTTGGGGCCCCTTAGTTCTTGTCCATGGGTTTGCTACCATCCGTCAGTCCCTCATGAGTCATTAGTCCCCAATGCTCATCAACTAGAAGTTAACGATGAGCCTTGCCAATGATTAGTTCTTGCCAATGGGATGTTAGCTACAGTATTGGTTTCCCCGAGTGCCATCGGATAACCGGAGCAACTCCAACGAAGAGAAGGTGTTGAATCACAACACCTTCTTGCTGCATCACTTTAATAAAATCGGGATGCGTATGGGCATGGATATGTATATATATAAATATATTACAGTTATCTGGTGTATGCAATCTTATGCACTACTATGCACTACTCTGCAAAGCTCGGAATGCAGTTTTGCCACCACACTTTTTTTGCAGCAGGATTACCCGCGTCCATTCCCCAAATCTCACCTGCCACTTGCACAGTAGCACAAATAGCGCGCATTCCACGCGTTTGGCTTGAAATGCGAAACCCCACATACTAAAAGTGAGCAGTGCCATTCACTGCTTCCCACGTTTGGCTTCCAACTTCTCCATCCTACTAACAAGATTTGCCATCTGTTTCACTAGGCCAGCCATTTCCCCACAATTACATTGGCACTTTGGCGAAGGAGGAGGCGGAGTGTATGGTTGCAGCTCTTTGGACTGCGTTGCGACCTTTGCCTTTGCATCTTCTTTGCTCAAAATGTCTTCAATGCGCTGGTGGCCAAACATTTTCCGACAAACCTTCAAACAATTGTGGCAGCAACCGCCCTTAAATGATTCATCACGAGGGCAGCTGCAAACCTTACACAATTCAACCTTGGCATGTACTTGCTTTCCAAATTGAACCTTTGCATGTTTTTCTGGCGTCACGTCATCGCTGCTTGAGCTTGGAGAGGGTCTTTTGCCTGGTGTCCGGGTTGGCTGCTGTGCTTCCTCTTGCTCCTTCACCGTCTTCACGACCAGTGCCTTCTCCTCCTTGTGGTCGGGACCTGTGTTTTCGGGCGCTGACTCTGCAATGGGGATTGGCTCCGTCAAACCTTGCAACGTCGAATCCTCAACGACCTGAACAAAACAGGGGTCCAACATGTAATGCGAATGCATCGCAGCCCTTGACAAATGAAAGATATTGTTCAAAACCTAAAGCTATGTTTTCAAAGAACCACAAGCAAAAACCTAGCCTTTCGCTTGGGCAGAGCTTCTGCAACCGCATCTTCCAGTGTACTTTTTCCGTCAATGGGTTCCATGCCTTCCTTACACTGATCGCTTTGCTTGCCTCCTTTGCCTCAGGGCCACTACGAGTACCTCATACGGATACGTGTCTACACCTCAGCAAAAAGCACTTAAAACTTAAAACATTACATTCAACAATTCCAAATTTGAAACACCAGCCTTCGATGACAAGCTGCCCTTTGAGAGATGTGGGCCCACGTGTGCAGAATTCAAAGCTTTTGACGCCATCTTTCTCTGTCAGAAATGCTAGGTGGTATGATTTCTCTTTGCACTGCAGTTTCCGACATGCTGAGTCTGCGCATTCGACCACTTTTCCGGCACACCCACGAATCACGCACACGGTTGGCACATGCAACGTCATGGTGCGAAAATATTGACAAGGAAACCAACTTTCTTGACCAGCTTGGGCCAAATCTCCATTGTGAATCGAATAACCTGGGTGATTATACGATGAAAATCAAATCTCCTATGCAAACAAAACAAGACACAACATATATCAGTAAATCCTAACTTATTTTCACTTTCGCGATCACTTTCGCGACAGTACTCATCGCAATTACTTTCGCGGGACTTTCGCATGGCTTTCGCGACCGGAGTTTTCACTTTCGCGGATGCATCCCAGATTAACTTTTATATGAATTCCTTACTTGGGGTTTTTTGATGTGGCTCAATTAAACCATAGTTACAGCATCAACCCAAATGACCACATCTAACCTCAAACCTTGCCACCTTCTGGTGGTCTTTCTGTAAGTTGCAAGTTGTACACCTTTACTACAAAGAACACGTTCATGTCTCTGATCATGACAAACACTATGGGCTCAGCAAGGTGTGTTTGCTTTACGCGAATTCCAGACACGCACAAAACATGGGCAATCGTAACCCATGCGACAAAACAACATCAACCATCCTATCAACCATCCTATCAACTACCAACCATCCTACCAACCACCCTACCAGCCACCCTACCAACCATCCTATCAAGCAGCCTACCAACCATCCCCCACCATCCAACCATCAACAATCCAAGTCATGGCCCATGCCACGACTGGATCCTGTCCTGGATGCTGGAGTGGCAGCAGCAGGCAACGCAGATGGACACGCCGCACACGACCCAGCAGAGGACGGCCACCACCTGACTGCGAAGGGAATTCATAGGGATGACATGTTGAATCACCCTAATTGAATCCCTTAGATTTTATGCTTATGATTTGGGGATTTCATTTTGATGATTCATCCGAATGATCGATTTGATGATCATCAAAATGGTTTGGGTATTTGAATGGTCAACAATGGATGGTTTACTCCAAGCCAGCCTTGATCATCATTTGGATTGAAAATTGAATTGATGCTAATCATCATTGACTCTCAAGAAAAGACCTGAATCAATTTCCAAATCAATTCACAATCATTTATCGTTGTGAATTTATAGGTAAATATTTGCAGAAATCAACTGACCCTAGCAAAATCACATTGAAATTTCAAATCACAGGTAGATGCTGCGATTTTGATCAACAGTTTCCCAGCATTTGCTGGACCTCGATCCAGGTGGGCAGGGTTGATTGCTCTTCCAGCCTTGGTCGCAGTCTCCTCGTCTTTTCCGAAGCCTCCCAGCGAATCATCCTATCCCCGACGTGGTCCATGGTTGATCATGGTGGTCATCCTGGTTTAACTAGTTTAACTATGGGTGATGATAGTTTAACTGTGGGTGATGATAGTGATAGTTTAACTGTGGGTGATGATGATTTTGCTACGATGGTGATGGTTTGACTATGGTTGATGATGGTTGATTATGCTGGGTGATGGTTGATGGGACAATTTGTGGATGAATACTCCCTTTTTGTACCATGATGGCTACAACTGTTGTTTCCTTTAGATTTCCCCGGTGAACTCGGCTTCGTTCACACACACAAATTTGATGAAATCCATGCCCACCAATACCCACCAACCATCAAAAAAAGATCCATTGAATATCCATGATCATAAAAAACATGGATGCCTAAAAACCCACCAGCAATTTGCATTATCATAATGAACATCCAAAATGAAAGCTATGCACATAACTTGGGGATCATCGCTGGCCGAAGCAGCAAGAGGTCGGGCCTTCGGGAGGCACCACATCTGGAGGCAAGTGCTTCGAGAGATCCCCGGCATTGGCCTAGTGCAGCAGCGACGCACCAGCCATTCGAGCGTCATTCATGGGGAGGCAGCTGAGCCAAGCTGAGCCAAGCTTAGCCAAGCTTAGCCAAGTGGTGGAGTATGATCTCAAGGCTTAGAAGCACTCAAGCCACTGGGAAGGTGAAATTTGAGGACAGGGCGGACAGATCTGCACAAGTTCTTCAAATACAATCATCATCTTGAGCATCGTCTTCATCGTCATCGTCATCGTCATCGTCATCATCATCAATCATCATCATCATCATCATCATCATCATCATCATCATCATCAACCACAGTAAGACCATCCTGAACCACACTTGAACCATCATTCACCATGCTTAACCCCCAGTTAAACACCATAAGTTACCAGCATCCACCAGTCTCCAGGCTGCCGCACCCACAAGTAGACCCCCAGAAAGGCTGAACTGCAAATGGAGAAGGCCATGACCAACCTGAGCGCCAGCCGAATCGCTTTGAGAGCGCTTCGGTTTGCTCATTGTGGATGCTGAAATATGCTGAATGTATCTGAATGTCCCATTCCATTTTTCCATCCATCCCATTTACCCATCCGTCCGTCCGTCCATCCATCCATCCAAATCTGTTTCCATGGTCCCATCATCATCCAGGATGGATCTGTCAATCTTGGTCATCAGCCAGATGAGGATCGACGCGCAGTGTCGCAAAGCCGCCAAGTACACGTACCTCGCAGCCGGCAATGCTGCTGAATCCCTGAAACTTGGATGTTTTGGCCTCTTCATTGCCATCATTTTCCCCAACAAGCCACTCAGGAGAACGGCAGAATCAAACGGTCAGTGACCGGGAATTCAATAGGTGGTCTCGGGAACATTGCCATGACGAACGATTAAGCGGTATTCATCAATTTCAAGGCAATGGGAACTATAGCTACTAACCATCATAAATTGCAAAGCACTAAGCAATCCATCCAAAATAATCGCTCATCATCATGGACCAACCAACATCAAATTACCCAACTGTAACCAGCGTTGACAATATCTAATCATCATGGCCAAGCGCCACTAACCGCTACTAACCACCAACCACCATCCATCACCAACCACCAACAACCACCAACCACCCCTAGTCACCTCTGCTTAGCTAAGCTATAGGACTTCACCACTTCCCACGGGTTTCCCAGGACAGGGGCAGCGCACCCCAGCAGGATGGCAACGAAGAAGGTCAGCAGCAGAACGGGCCAAGCTTTAGGGATCGACCTTGTCGCGGAAGTTTCGCTGAAAAACTGAGCTTTTTTTTTTTTCGGCTGAGGTTAAGGCGGTTAAGGGTCAGGTTGGTCAAGGGCGAGGTTGGTGGAGGTTGAGGTTGGTGAAGGCTGGAGGAGGTTAAGGTTGAGGTTGGATAAAGTTGGTTCTGGTTAAGGTTGGTGCAGGTCGGTTCACATGTCCTGCCGCCCAACTGAGCGCTCCTGACGACACTTGCTCCAAGAAACGCTCCGTCTTCTGACCTTCCAATCCTTAGAGACATGGGTTGATGGTTCATTCATGGTTGATCTTGTTGATGCTTGGAGTTGATGGTTGATGTTGGATGTTGGTTGATATATGGTTGATGGATGATCTTGGTGATGTTGGATGACGTTGATGACGGTGGTGATCCTTCTTTGATGGCGGTTGAAGTCTGATGGTATCCTGCCGGTGGATGCTCGCTGCGATCCTGGGACCCCTCGCCAGCTTGAAGGGAGTCAGCCGCGCCCTTCATGAGGCCCGAGGTATCCTCCCAGCTGGACCGGCAACATCCCGTGATGCCAAGTCAGTCGGCAAGGTCCCATGCGTGGCGAATTCCCAACGCAACAGCGGTAGCTGATCAACCAGCTGCGTCACCATCGTGAAGCAGCTTAGTAACCAGTCTTAAGCATCATTCAGCAGCTTCTTAGCCACCATGAACTGTTTCATCTAAGCACCACTGGCTCATCACCAGCGTTTTCTGAGTTTTTTCTCTAGAAAACACGGCAGATCGCAGCACAGCGCACCGGAAAGCAGTAGCGGTTCATCACCACCATGGTCTTGTAGGAGTTGATCTGTTCAGCTGCCGAAACTTGCCTCGGTTGCAACGGTGCCTGTGTCATCAGCTGGCTGTCCACCTGGTCATGTCACTATGCTTGTGGTGTTAACCTCTATCGATTGTAGTGGTCCACCACTTTGGGCCACCTGGATGTCCACTGGAATGCTTAGTCGTGGCTTTATGGGATAGCCATTTCTACGGCTAACAAAGCTGGTATTGTTCATCATTCATCATTAACCATGGCCACTTGAGGCGAAACCTCGTGAGCGCCTGGTTACTACCTTGCTGGATCTGCTGGTGCTTTGGAAACAATCGTGACTATACACATCGCCTTGAAATCGCGGATTCGGGAAACCACCGGCAGGCCAAAGTATTTGAACATGATTTGGACTGCATTCGCCCCAGTTCTATCCACCATGTTGTAATCACTAGCAACTATTTTTGAAACCAGTAAGCATTCGCGGGACACAAATAACTCGATGAACAACCATTAAACGCTCAGATGTCATCAAACATACCATCGTAGCCAATATCAATTATCATCAACCATCATTGCCTATCACAAAGCATCATGAACTATCACACATTCATCATGGTAACCATTGCTCGCCACAGCCGTCAACCTTTTCAACCACTAATTCAGATATTCAACATTACTTGTCATCAAAATCTGTCGACTTTTTCCACCATTGTTACCATCAACCATCAATTAACCATCAATTAACCATCAGTTAACCACCATTCACTGCCACTTTAACCATCAAATAAGCATCAATTGGCCATCAATGAGGCATCCATTGATCATCACTAAGCATATCTAGACCAAAGTTAGATCATACTTCGACCATCATGAACCATGATGCACCACCAGTATAAGCATCAAGCATCAATTCACTATTGTGAACCAGCATAATCCATCAACTGACACTGCACCAGTATAAGCATTCACTAGTGATGATCACCAGTATAAGCATTAGTCAACCAACCATTTGTTAATGATCACTAAATAAAACATGTTTGAAACCACCAACCAGTTAATCATCACCAACTAGTTTTGAAACTAGTTAATCAACCAACCATTTGTTAACGATCAACCAACCAACCAACCAGTTAATCATCACTCACCCTCCACTGGCTGCCTGAACCAATCTGCGGGTTTGCACACGCTGAGACCCACCACTTGCACTCCGTCGCTGGAGCAAAAAGGCCGCCAACAGCCTCAGGGGCGACGGTGGACGATGCTTAGGGATGGTGATGCTCCGGAGTGGTAAATGGCCCTTCAGCTATGGGTAATAGATGATCAAAACTATGCTTGATGATGATTTGACTATGCTTGAGGATGGATTGACTATGCTTGATGATGATTAACCTATGGTTGATGATGATCAACCTATGGTTGATGATGATTTGACTATGCTTGATGATGATTTGACTATGCTTGATGATGATTTGACTATGCTTGAGGATGATTTGACTATGGTGAATGCTGGTAGCTGATTCATAGTGATTAAGAGCTGTGGTTAGCAATTTTCACCATCAATCATTGCCAGTTGATACCTGGTGGTGCTTGATGCTGGTGTTCAAAAACGCGACACATGCGCATGACTCATGTGATTCGTGTGGTGCTGGGCAGTCTGCAGCGCTGCTGCGCAGCAGCACTGAGCCACTGAGCCACTAGGACACAACAAGCATCAACAATCTGGTGAGTTGCATCCTGGTCACATCTGCAGACCCTGAGGTTCATAGCGTGACCGAAAGCTAGTGATGGCTCTGGTAAACTAATCTGGTCGCGTGGATCCACCATTGATAGTGCTTTGGCCTCACAATACAATCATTTTTAGCTTCCATGTTTGGAGATGCTAGGGATTGCCAGAGGGTAATTAGGAGCTAACTATAGTGAGTACCGCTGGGGATAGTGATGGCAATCCAGGCCTTGAAGGACCTCAAGTTCAGTCGTGAGATGTCGTGAGTGGTGAGCGATGGATGGCCACGGTTCATGACCAATCGTGTATGCGCTCCCGACGTCGACTTGAAGGACTCTGCTCCAAGTGGTAGTGAGCGACCCTGATGCAACACAGCACCGTGACAACAAGCCAGGGAATGCAAGTTGGATCACCAGAGGTATTTGAGCATCATTTCAGGTTCAACCATCATAGATGCTTCTCAACCTTCATGATCATCATGCCATCCCATCAACCAACAATGAAAATCATCACAATGGCTACAATCCCAAGCAATTCTTATCCCATCACGGTGTGGAAGTCTCAACTGGCCTACTCTCCGTGCAGGCCATCCAGGGGATTGCCTCCTCGACTTGGTCAGCATCAAGCACTCCAGCTGCTGCATCAATTCCAATCATCAAACCATCAGCCATCCAAGCATCATCCTCAACCAAGCATCAATCCCAAGCATCAATCCCAAGCATCGTCATCACCTTCATCGTGATAATCATCAACCAACCCAATCCCAAGCATCAATCCCAATCGTCATCATCACCTTCATCATGATAATCATCAACCAACCATCAACCAACCATCAACCATCACTCCCGAGGCCAACATCTGAGCTTCCATACTTCGGTTCCAGGACAGTTCTCCACGCAGATGGGGTCTTTCTGAAGCCGGGGGCACCAATGCAAGGGCAGTGGCTGGGCGTTGGGAAATGGATGGTGAGTCATGGTGGTTTGGTGGCTAATGATGACAAATGATAGCTGATATCTATGGTTAGTGGTCAATCAGCTGGTGTACAATGGTTTCTGATGGCTTGTTGATGGGTTGTTGATTGGAAACTGAGTGGTTGATGGCTAGTCGTTGTTTATGAGGCGCATCACCATGATTTTCCTGTGGTTGATGGTGGAAACCATCGTAATCAATGACGGTTCAAACCAAATATATTTCAGTGAAGCATGAGTTTAGTGGTATCGAGTGGCTATGTTTACATACGATCAGTTGGTTGGCACGTCCACCAACGACAGGGGCAGCAATGGGTGCCACCAATTCTGTGGACCTGACAGGTCTGGTTGCAGCCATAGTGGGTCATTTACTTTGGATCTCAGGGGCGGCTTAGCTCTTGATCAGGCGGTGATGACATTTTTCTCTCCGAAGCTTTTCGCAGTTGTTGTAAAAGGGACAATTTGTTGGTAATGATTGGGTAAATTTCCTTACAATTGTCATAAAAAGGACAATTTGTCAATTCTAGCTTGTGAATATTCCAACATGTTCCGATCACCCATTCTTATACAAGGGACAAAGATACAGTGGGTAATAAGCTTTACTCATCATTTGCTGGTAATCTCGTCATGGGCTTGATTCGCATGACGATGCTTAAGAGTGGTCAGCAGCAACTGAGACAACCTCCCCGCTTGTCACATCTGGGGGGTATGAACTGACACTCCGGTGGCGGCCGGGTTGCTATCAGTCTCCAGTCATGACTTGGGCTCACGGTGGTGGATGGTTGGGCAACCAAACAGGTCCCCGTAGATACACCATAGATACACCGTGATACACTGATCTCGATTGGATGATTGGATTCACCTCACATCTCAAGGCTGGGGCTCATTTGACACAAATTTCGATGGTCTCCAGAGTAGTGTTTTTCAACTCTTTGCCTTTAGAATACACCATTTTCCCCCAGACATGATGGTTCATGGTTGATAGTTCTTAACTATCAACATCTAGAAACAATCTCAACACACAACTCCAATGACTTCATGATCCCCCCACACAGCATATGTTTTACAAAAGATCTCAAATAGATTCATCGAGACTTTGAATCGGTTAAAGATCGAGAAAAAACATATCACAGGGATTTGATTTGATAACATATCTCAAGGATGAGAAAAAATCATATAGCATGGGAAAAAAACATATCGCATGTCAGAAAAAAACACAAAAAACATATCCGACTTTAACTCTGGCAAAGATCCGAGGAAAAAAACAAACACACATATCGCAGGCAGCAAATCTCACGATTTTTCCCCATCGCTGAACCACAGCTGGTCCGGTGCTGGTGGCTCCCGGGGTCGTCCAGGTTGCCGCGCCAAGTTCAGGGACAACGAGGCGCCAGCCATGGCCGAGTTCATACACCAAAACAGATAGGGCCTCGGCTGACGTGGAACCAGGGTGGAACCAGGGTGGATGGTGGTGGCGCAGCCGTTGAAAGAAACGAAGCCCAGCAAGACTCACTCATATCATAGCGGCTGTGGGTGAAGGATGGTGGTTGTGGGTCAAGTTAGGGGTGGTGATATGGATTTGGAACCAGGGTTGATGGTGGTCGATTCGTGTATATTTGATGGGTTAATGGATGGTGAATGATGATTGTTCCTGGATGATTATGGGTGGTGAATGGATGGCTAATGGGTGGTCAATTTACTAGTGATGATTCATGATGGTCAAATGTTGGCACATTGATGTATATCTGATGGTTAAAATGGTGGTGAATGATGATTGACAGGTGGTGAATTGATGACTTAAACCAGGTTTTAGGCTGATCATGGTTCAGGATGATGAATCCATGTGGATTGAGAGTCGTGGTTACTAGATTTACTAGTGATGGCCAATGATTCCATCAAATGGATAGCTATGATTCATATCATTGTAGAACAATCCTAATTCTAATTGCTTTCTAATGATTTTATGATTCGATTTCAATCATAAGAGCTATGATAGCTCTGATGCAACTCATGGTGAGTTTGACGAATCGTCGCAACGGATACGCCACCGCTGCTGAGTCTCCCGGACTTGCCAGGTACTCCATTGGGCCCATCGACCCCGCAGATCCGACCCTGGTAATCGATGCCGTGGTAGAGCCTGGCGCGGGATCTACAGCAGCGCCAGGGTAGACTCTGGGGTCCCTCTGGGGATGGCCAGCCCTGGTTGCTGAGCTCGTCACTTGTCCAGGTTGCCTTTGGTCACTCCATAGCCTTAGCCCGCTACGATGCCAATGCCAAGCGAGGACATGGCAGGTCGTGTGGCTGTGGCTTCATCATCGCAGAGACTGTGACCAGCAAGCAGCTTTTCAATCATGATCAATGTAAAGAACTCATCATGATGGATATGATCAAATGGATTCTTATAGGACTGAACTGATTGTTGATAGAGTTTTATACAATGCTTGATCAATGTCATTCTTGATGACCACTGTATTGATTCTTGATAATGATTGACAACTAAATCATCATTGAACAATTGATCAACATAAGCCAGTGACCGGCTTGACCCTCATCCCTTAACCATCTGCATCCAGCAAAAACACTCAAAATTAGCAACCAAACGCTTGGGAACGCAACAGGAACTGACAAACAGGTGATTAACTCTTCCTCTATACGTTGATCATTAACGTCTGGGTTGAGCGTGAAGTCAGTGGCAAGGTTCAGACTCAAGTTTCGCTGCGACTGGTACATTGATAAAAATAGAATGTTAACATTGTGATTGTAGGCACGTGGGCAACAACAAGTGGGAGCACACAATTCTTGGACGTGGCAAAGTCAAGCAGACAGTGCAGGGCACACTGTCCACCCTGTTGGTTGCAATGGTCGATGATGTTCCTCCAAAATGACTGCGTTCTTACAGAGCGAGTTGCACATGATTCTGCCGAATGAAGTTCGTGTAGAAGTTTGCCATTGTTGTTATCATTGTGCCAAATCTATGACCCTCCATGCTTGAAGTCAAGACTCAACAATATCCATTCAACGTCCGGAAAGAAGCAGAAAAATATGAAGACCATGAAATATCCAGCAATTGGACATGCTATGTGCCTGAGCCACCCGAGTTGAACTCACTCTTTTGCGGCTCGACTATACAGTTGTGCAGCGGTATCTGTCCATCGAGGCTGTCGCGAAGAATGCTGATGTGAGAGGTCCTCCCAACATCCCTGTACAGTGCGCAGCCATCCGTTCGTGCTGGGAGTCACGTCACCATCAGTCATGGATGACCATTGGTGGATGCCCCCTATGCCTCCTGCAGGTAGTACTGTGAGTATCTGAATGGCATCCACTGGTCCGCCTGACAAGGACTCCACTCACCACCTAAGCCAGGGCGATGTGGTCAGCATACTCGACATCCAGGGCGATGTTTGTCTTAAATTCACATGCGAACCTTGGAGAGTTCGATTATTGATTCTTGAGAATGGCTTCTTGACCTTGGGCCTGGTGATTGCTGAATAGTGGTTCATGCCAGGCAATGAGATGCTAATCCCTTGGTAGTGGTTTGACGTCCGAACTCACGATGATTCATGGTTTGTACTGATTAGCCGCAAATCAATCTACAACGGGCTAGTGCTTAACAATGGATTTCATGGGAGATCCACATTGATATCCAACGGATACTGGTTGATTAACAAGATGATTTACCACCAGTATTGTCATGTTCAACCATGAATTGGTTGCATCAATTTTCAAAAGAACCATTGTCACTTTCCATCAAGCAAGCATCATCTACCACTCATTGGTTTGGTTCTCACTAACCATCCAATCAGTCACCAATAGCCAAGCATAAGCCGTGATCCAACTTGTTGGTTCTTAACCCGGTAAATGGATCTACAAGTGACCAAGGTCCCCAGGCTCGGTCACTGGTGCCCCTTCCATGTGGCGTCCCAGCACAGCCCTGTGGTCCCAGCCCGTCCCAGCCGCGCCTTTCTGCTTCACCTCTTTGCACTCCAACCATTTCTCCCCGTTGACGTCGTGCACGATGCCCTTCAACTGCGCTCCGTCCTTGGGCCAGTTGTCCATGGAGCCCTTCTTCCCGTTGCGGGGATCCGCGCGCCAAAACATCCCGGTGCAGCCGGGGGCGTCTTTCATCAGATCGAAGGTCTTGAGCTCGGCCATGGGATGATGGGATGAGTTGCTTGAGCTGCAGCGGCTGGAGCTGGGAGAAGGTTCACCAGCAGCAACCTACCCACCATGGGTTGTTCTATCGCGAAGATGCTTGTTAGGTCAATGCCCTGGTTTTTGTTTATTATGATTCTTGTTAGTACCCATGAACCATCATGTGCGACCATGATGGACCTTCAGTGACCATACGCGTTAAATGTTATTATATAACGCACATCATCTTTGGAACCAACATCTACCAACCAACCACCATGAGCCAAGCATTCATGACCCACCCATCTTCACCCTTCATCTGCCGCTCAGCCAAGGTACTAAAGAGGCAGCCAAGCCCGACAATACTGAGGAGAAACACCAGGCAGCATGGCACGTCCGTGCCTGAACCAGTTGTTCAGTTGATGGGGTGCAATCTGGTTGGTGATTGGTTGATGGTGGGTTGATGGATGTTGATGGTTGAATGGTCAAGAACTATGGTCAAGGATAAGGATGAATCATTGATAGTTAATGATGATTAATGGAGGTTCATGATGGTTCTTTGAGATTAATGAACTAATTGATCGTGAATTGATGATTCATTGATGGTTTGTGGTGGTTCATGCAAATTTTATCATGATGGTCAATGGCTAATAATGGTTGGTGAAGATGGTAATGGTGAATAATGATCAAACATGAATACCGGTCTTTACCATTTGGTGAGAGCATGTTTTTTTTGAATTCATGGCTGTTGATGAATCTTCACACTGATGATTGAAGCATTTTTCACAAGTAAGACAAGGTGTTTGATCAACAAAACAACCCCCACAAGGGGAGTTTGTGACCTTGTCATCAAGCCGCAGCCATCAAACCACCAGGTGACATCCTTGACATCAACAGCAAGGCTTCCAGTGGTACTATGGTTGTGCCAGTTGCCGGGCTCATTGGACTCCAACCATGGTGGCTCAACCACGGGGGTCACCGTTGCTGGACTCGACAGCAGCCAGTCACCAAGCACCCATCGATCCCGTCGCTGAGGTCGCAACAGCCGTGTCGCTCCCTCAACTCTTCTCCACCCTGGCACGGCTGCCTCCCCCTGAGCAGCCTGTTTGTTTGGGGGGAAGAAGCGGAATGACTTTGGGAGTTACTAACATGAATGTGGTTCGTCATGCTTCACCATGGTTCACCCTTCTGTCTTGAGTAATCTGGTAATCCATAGGGAAAAAACATGCAAGGTTAAATACAAGATGGGTCCCGAGGGATATTAGAACCGTCTTCTATGTCAATGGTTTCTATCTTGCTGCTTGGTCCACGCTACCAGCTGCCCATGTCTCAATTTCGCCAGGGGTGCATCATGGTACATCGCGTCACCTGTGACAACGATGACAACGAGTTGCACTGCAAGCTGGTACCAAACATGAAGAAACATGAAGATTGATCGATGATCAAACATTCGGTTGACTAAACATTAGTTACCAATCAGTAGTTACCAAAACATTGAAGAAGAGGAGGTTTACTTACAATCATCATTCCCTCGCATCCAACGGTTGCTAAACCATTGACATACATTGTCATGAAAGTGCTCATCATGGTCCTTCTTGATACCAGGGTAACGACATCTGCTCTTCATTGGCAAAAGCACGGGCCTGTAGGGTGGCACAACCATGGACGGATTTGAGCTTGCTGCAGAAATGGCACAATCCGAAACAAATGATGCGAAAAGTTGCTGCCTCTGTGTTTCACCTGCAATTGATGAACAGATTTCCCAACGGCAAGCTGCGGCAAGTTCCGACAAATTCCAAGTTGGGGTAAGTTCTTTTTCAAGCTGCGATGTGTTCAAGCTCTGCCAATTGGACAATTGCGTTCTTACATGGGTTCGGGCATCAAAAGAACATGGCCCAAACCGCTGCGCCATTCAAATTGGATGCTCTTCCGTGTGCATCCACTATTCAGAACAGGCGTTTGCCCATCAGGACTGCACGCTGCTTATTCAGACTGAGCCTCTGCACTTTGTGTCACGAAGCCGCCCATTTGTAGCGGCATGACATGCCAAGTGCTAAAACATGCCGGAACATGTAGCTTGGAGGACACATCTGCCGCAGAAACAGGTGTTCAGAAGTTGTTCATCTCCGGCTATCCAAACAAACATAGACATAGATAGCGAAGAAAAACTGCATGGCGTAAAAAGCCATGGTGAACAAAATCCTCTATTTCTCCTCAAACAAAACCGTTGAAACTGCAGCATTTTGCCACCCACAGACTTGAATCTCAGCGCGAATTGGGTCGTGGCAAGAGCTCAGTATCCCTTCTTCGAGCCCTGACATCTGGAGGGGCGACCCTTAGTTAGGTAACTTGGCAAGGCTTCGCCGTTGATATCCATCCTTACCGTCAGCAGCTTCATGGTTCATCGTTCAGCACCCATATGCATCAACTTACCAACTCAAATCAAGCTTCATCAACACTAATTGTCGTTGATCAGTGGTAATCCATATTCGTCTCACCATCTGTTGACAGGCTGTCATCTACCAGTACTAAGCAGCATCAGCCAGACCATGCATAACCAAGATTGATGAATGATTGCCATTCGCTACAACATGATTGATCATCATCAGGCCCAACGAAATCAACACATGGACATGATTGACCATCATGAGGCCCAACGAAACCAACAAAAAATGCCTGCCCTTGGCAATGAAACCACCGCTGCCACGGCTGCACGGGCCTTCTTCCCTTTGCCTTTGGCCTTGCCCTTGGGAGGCTCTTCCTTTCCCTTGCCTTTGCCCTTGCCCTTCCTGAGGCGGAGCAGCGCCTTGGCTTGTGAAGGGTGGCACAGCAGGCATGGCACAGCAGTCCTCAGCGGAGGCTCTTCCTCTTTGCTCTTGCCCTTGCCCTTGCCTCACGAGTCAAACATTTCCCCTGTGAGGGCATGCAGTGGTGCAGTCTTGGTGCACAAGGTGGTGAATTCTCCACAGCTCAACGAGAAAATAAACACAGCAACAGGTCGACTCCTCATCACAGCAACAGGTAAGCAATGCTCAGGCGACTCATCTCCAGGACGTTTCTCGCAACCTGCCATCCAGACCATGCAGTCTCTCAGTCCTGGCCTTTACTCTTTCCTTTGGCTGGCTCTTCATACTCGTCTTTCACCTTTCCTGATGACGGCTCCAGCAATGGAACATGTGCTTCAAACTCACACTTTTTAACACAAACACACCAACAATAGCACTAGTAACAACGACAACACAAACCACGAAAGAAAAGAACAAGCAACCAATCAACAAAAAAAACCTCTGTCCACACTCCACCAACGCCGGTCCGTGCCTTTGGAGCTTTTGCCTTTGCCTTTGGGCTCAGGCGCAGCTTTCTCCTTACCCTTTCCCTTGGAACTTTCTCCTTTCGAGGAGGCCTTGCCCTTGGATGTGGTCGCGACCTCCTTCTCCTTCTTGGCCTTGCCCTTTCCTTTGCCCTTCACGGGAACCTCCTGGAGGGTCAAGCCATGGTAGGGGAGCCATGGGGGGGGAGCCATGGTATTCAAGGGGCCTAACATATAGACTGCTTGGCACCAGTACCTGGTCATATCTGGGAACAGCCAGAATTACCAAGCTTTGACATGTCCAACATCGTGGCTGTGACATGCCGCGCTCTCGGCTGTTCCGATTAGTCTTTGCTACCAACAATGCCATCACTCCTCCTCTTCCTCCTCATAATCCCACTTGCCTGGCCGTGGGGAACTCTCCCAGGTCGGTCACGATCAAAACTCACCAGGGCCAAGCTTCAACAGGTTGCTGCATCCAAAGCTGAAGTCAAACAAAGGCACCATCACAACAAACCAGCCAACCACTATCACCATTAATTACCCACAATGTCATTCGTGATTTGCTGCTAAAAATAGTTGACGATTCATGTCCATTGCCAGCCAGCCAACTGGCCAGCAGCCAACCAGCCAGCCAACCAGCGTTGCTTCGTGCTTGAGACAAAGGAGTCTAAGCTTCACAAAATTGATTGAACCGCACCCGCAGTCTGGCCTTTTCCCTTGCCTTTCTTGCCTGACACAGAGCGCTGATGGGAGATGCAGCTAACCCCTTGGCCATGATGGGGACACCCGCATTGTGAGACCGGTGCTGGTCTAGCATCAGAACGTGCAATGCAACACCCTCACACCATGATGTTGTTGTGGGTATCTCTGCATCGAAACAGCCCCTATCAGTTTTCTGTCGCAAAAACGGCCGGAAAAAGATCTGACAGCTTCCCAACTGGTGCGCGAAAAAACCGGGAGGAAACAAAATCAGCTTGTCTAACCAGTCATGAGCTACCGAAAAACTTGGAGCAACCTGCTGCCAACAGTTGCAGTTGGTCGAAGGATGTTGACTGCCGCTGGTGGGGCCCATGTCATCCCCAGCCGTGCCACCAGGCGAAGGTCGGCACCTGGCGATGCTTTGGCAGGAGGCTCCTGGAGCGGCCATGAAACACGTGGCGCAACGACCTGCTGTGCAGCGACAGCATCAACCTAGGGATTTTGATCACGTTTGATGCAGCAAAAAACACATCAATTTAGGGATTTTGATCAACTTTAATGATTTTGGTTTCATCTTCCAAATTCATGACAACTGACTGCTGTTCAACGGTTGCCAGCGATGAAGATTCGGAGTTTCTTTAACTGATATGGGGATTTCTCGAGCCATCAGGAACCCCAAAAGTTGTGGCTAGTTTCTTACACAAAATGCTTAATAAACTGGATGAGAACTGTGGGATACGACCTGACTTGAGAAACACCCATGTACCACTGCGTTCATGGTTTCCAACTGGCCTGGCAAGGAACATTCAGAGTTTCTTAGAAACATTCTTGAAACTTAAACATTCATTCTGGTCATTTAAAACGTAAACATTCTGAATGTTAGAAACTTAAACATTACTTAGAAACATTCTGAAGAAACTCTTCTAGAAACATTCTTCAACTTGCGATGATGTCTTTAGGCGTCTGAACCCACCACGGACAGCTCCTCCTTAGCCTTGCTTTTGGTCTTCCCCTTGGGCTCCTGACGCGAGATCAGCCAATCATCGCATGCGATGAGGGACCTCCACTGATCATCCACTACGAACCATTTATAGATATTTATAGTAATAATCCCATCAATTTAGGGGTTCCCTATTTTGAGAAACAATATTCTTGGGAGGTAATGAATAATAAACCAACCATTTTTGGGAGGTAATGAAGCATCAACCGCCACGAATCAACCACTAATCCACCAATATTTGCTGGCTTGCATCCCGCGGGCTGCAGATTGTTGCTCGTGAACTGTAAACCAATCATCACCGACTACCGATAAATCATCATCAATCATCAACCGACCACCGACGGTCAACCATCATCAACCAACCACGAACCATCATCAACCAACATCAACCAACCAGGAACCATCATCAACCAACATCAACGAACCACGAACCATCATCAACCAACATCAACCAACCAGGAACCATCATCAACCAACATCAACGAACCACGAACCATCATCAACCAACATCAACCAACCAGGAACCATCATCAACCAACATCAACGAACCACGAACCATCATCAACCAACATCAACCAACCAGGAACCATCATCAACCAACATCAACGAACCACGAACCATCATCAACCAACATCAACCAACCAGGAACCATCATCAACCAACATCAACGAACCACGAACCATCATCAACCAACATCAACCAACCAGGAACCATCATCAACCAACATCAACGAACCACGAACCATCATCAACCAACATCAACGAACCACGAACCATCATCAACCAACATCAACCAACCAGGAACCATCATCAACCAACATCAACGAACCACGAACCATCATCAACCAACATCAACCAACCAGGAACCATCATCAACCAACATCAACGAACCACGAACCATCATCAACCAACATCAACCAACCAGGAACCATCATCAACCAACATCAACGAACCACGAACCATCATCAACCAACATCAACCAACCAGGAACCATCATCAACCAACATCAACGAACCACGAACCATCATCAACCAACATCAACCAACCAGGAACCATCATCAACCAACATCAACGAACCACGAACCATCATCAACCAACATCAACCAACCAGGAACCATCATCAACCAACATCAACGAACCACGAACCATCATCAACCAACATCAACCAACCAGGAACCATCATCAACCAACATCAACGAACCACGAACCATCATCAACCAACATCAACCAACCAGGAACCATCATCAACCAACATCAACGAACCACGAACCATCATCAACCAACATCAACCAACCAGGAACCATCATCAACCAACATCAACGAACCACGAACCATCATCAACCAACATCAACCATCAACCAAGCACCATTCAACTACCTCCACAGCCCATCAGCCGCCCTGCGTGTCCGTCTCAATAGCCCGGATCGCTTGCACGGCACCCTGGCTCTGAGAGCAGCTTGGCAAAGGTTCAGCATGGATGGTGGGAGCAGGACTAAGCACTTCGCAACCTGGATCCCTGGCTGGTTTTGTTGGGGAAGATAGGGACAAAGCATCATGTGCAAAAAAAAAATGCTCTATGGGATGGATGGATGGTTACATTTGAAGCTGTGCAGACTTGGAACCGAGCCATTGCGACTCGGGACGAGCCGTTTGCCGAGCTCCCCGCCTCTAATTTCGCAAGCTTCTTTCTGAGCTTGTCGTTCTCCACCTCGCAACGTCAACAAAGCACCAAATGCTTCAGCCGCGCTGCCATCAAACCTTCTCAACAGTCACAAATCATGTTGACGTTCTTCTATACGCTGATAGCTGTAGATGAACTTGTTGGTTCCGTGATAGCCGACCAAATGGTTTACCTTTAAAATGCTAACCCTTAAGCTCGGCTTATCCCTTCAACCCCTGGACTAAGCCCCTGGTTAATGATCATAGGGTCCCCCAAAAGCCACGCCTTCCTGGTTTCCCTTTTAAATGCTAACCTCATATTACCCCTGGTTTCCCCTTAAATAGGTGGTACCGGGGGACTTACCATTTTACTGGAAAACCTGGGGTTTATTAATCCTCGCTTAACATTCTCCCTTTAACCCCTGGTTTCCCTTGAAAAAAAAGGCGTAATCATCCCTAAAAACCCGATGAATATCCATGATTGCTAACCTCCTGTAACCTGTAACCCCTGGTTTAACCCCTGGTTTAACCCCTGGGTATCCCTGGTTTACCCCCCCACTGACTCATCCGCCCGGGCGGCAAAACCCGTGGCCGCTTCCTCTGGGCGCTGACCCGTGGCCTCCAGGGCCTTTGAGCTTGATCCGCCTGAAGCAGGCGCCAGCATTCCGCTGCCGTCCACCACCTGTGCAACCGATGCCGTGGACCGAAGCGTGGAACGGCCGTGGGTTCCCCGAAACGTGGAGTTTTTGTGGATGGTTCCCTTGATTGATAGCCATGATGGCTGAGGATGGTTGATGATAAGTTGATGGTTTCATTGATGATGATAAGTTGATGGTTTCATAGTGGATTTTGATGTCGACTTGATGGTTTCATTGATAAGTTGATACTTAATGATGGTTGAGGATGGTTGATGATTTGCGGTTGCTGATCCATAATGGATCCGTGTGACGAGCTGATGGTTTCATTGACTGGTTTTCAAGTGTTGATAGTGGTTATTGTTCACTTCATGGCTATTGAAACCATTAACCACTATCGATATAAGTTCAGCAGTTAAATAATGGTGAATAATTGGCTCATAAACCCTACATGGCTAGTGGTTAATGGCTTGTGGTGTCCTCAGTTCACTCGGTTCACTTCATGGCAACTGAAACCATTCATAAGCAATTGATGAACAAACCGTTGCCCGGCTACATTCAATTCATAAGTAATTGATGGTTTCAGTTGAATTTTGGGTTGATAACCATCAATTGAAAGTTTCAGTTAAGCATTATAACCTATATACATTGACTAATAGTTAATGCTTATTTTCCACTTCATAGCTCAAACATTCATCACCATCAGTGAACAGGTCATGGCTGTCCCTGGCTATGAAAAAACGCTCATGTGTTCCGACCAGCAGGGCCTCCTTGATCCAGCCCAGCATCTTTTCCGTCTGCTTCTGACTGAAGAAGTGCTGATTCCTCAGCGGTGGATGCCACATGATGCCACACGGGATCATTGGCTGAGGTTCAGAATGGATTTCTTTAATGGTTGAGCTACTGGAGCTTCACAGCTATCAGCTATGGATGAGCCTGTTACCAGTAGTCTTACTAAGCTGACGACCATGGCTTACTTCAATGGTTATCAGCTATGGATGCCCTCCAAATAGGGCTGATACTGGAGGTACTGGCCGACTTTAATGGTTATGATCCATACTAGTCCATATGAAAACATTTGGCTTACAAATGGGCTTGATCACAGGGCTATGGTTCACAATGCCTGATGATCATGGCTCATATTCATCAATACCAAGCCATAAAATCAAATAGTGTGAACAATGGCTATTTATAGGGGCGTTTGATAATGACTATTGATCATTGCCCATGCTGGCAGGAGAAGCCCAGGCAAAGCATCGGCCGAGTTGCTGCATGGTGCCAAGCAGGGCCAGGTAGTCGTAGAAAAAGTTCGAATCCGTGTTGTCAAACCTGGCTGAACAGCACGTGTTGAGCTCCGAAAAAAATATCCGCTCGCCCCTCTAGTGGTCATGCCCGCTGGTATGATGCGACCATCATTGTCATTTGAACCGAAAATACCATGATTTATTTGAGCACTACATGGTGAACCACATTGCTTGGATCAAAGCTTTGATGATAGCTTGTTGGCCAGCAAGAAGCGATTCTTGGCTCGTTCCATTGGCAAGCTGCCTGTTATAGCTGACCAATGGGCAAGTGATCCATTGTAATGATTGAAAATTGTTGACCCTTGTTGATAAGCCATTCACAGCCACCAACCATGAATATGATAGTCATTAAAGGTGAATTAAGCATCAATAATGGATCGGTTGCAATGATCAACCATAATCAATCAATAAGCATTTCACCACTTGACAATGAATACGAACTATCAACAATTACCAACCAGTCGTTCATCACGATTGACCACCTGTTCATCATGGTTGAAATATCCAATAATGATTTATCATCACTACTGAGCATCATTATTCACCATCACAGCAACCAACACACTCAACTATCCATCAACTAGAATCAACCAACCTCTACACAATCACTACAATCATCATCAATAATTACTGTAAAGTATCATCGTCATTCATCATGAACAAAAACAATCAACCTGCCCATCATTATCAAGTAACTATTGATGTGTATCATTGACCACTGTCAACCCACATTCATCATCCATCATGATCAATCATAATGCTGCACGCCTCTGTGACCACTATCAACCATCATTCACCATCAACCATCAATGATGACCCAGGCATCCTACCATCAATGATGACCCAGGCATCCTTCACCAGTACCATTCGCAGCATATCCAGCGGTCTCTCGACTCTGACGTCCCAACTTGCCCGTGTTGTAGGCGATCTGGATCTTTTCAACCGCCTGCAGAGGCCACACGCACGGAGAATGGCCGCGCCAGCCATCAGTAATCAACCGACTAACCACCGTGGTATGGGTGATGTCGGGTGATGATGGCTGATTGATGGCTGATTGATGGTCCATGGTGCTGCTTGAGAAGGGTTCATGACGTGTGGTCATGAGACATAGATGGCGAATGGTTGATAATTCAGTGAATCCAGAAGTGTCATGGAAAATGGAAAGTTGAAGCCCTTCAGATAACTTGACCATCAGGTCAGGCGTCAAGCAAAATGAACCAACCATGGTCAACCACTATTGCTATTGCTCATCAATCAACCACGGTTAGATGGTTAGATCATCATTAACCATAGTAAAACTATGATCGACCCTGGCTAAACTATGGCCAAATCATGATTGACCATGGTCAAACCATCATTCACCATGGTAAAAACCTACTCAACCACGGTGAAACCATCATAAACCATACTTTCACCATGCTTAAACCATCGTTGTCCATGGTAAAAACCATGGTTTAACCATCATTAACCATGGTAAAACCATTGTTAAACCATCATTATCCATGGTGAAACCATTGTTAAACCATCATGAACCATTGCAAAACCATGGTGAAAACCATGCTTTACCATGGCAACTGCTGGGTCAAGCGCCTGAAACAGCTTCACTGCCAATGGCCCATCCACAGCATCCTCTTCGGACAGGTTGAAGACGGCCTCACCCCAGGGCTGCGCAACGGTCCCTGCTGGGAGGTCCATCTGGTGGTTCTTAAGTCATAGGAGTACCATGGAGTGCCCCAGTTATCATCCACTTCTCATCATTTTTCTGGTCAAAATCCAACCAGAACTTTGCGGGTCCCAATTTTAACCACCATAATCCCTTATTTTGATAAATCATGTGTAGTAATAAAGCATCCAAAACTTTGGGAGTTCCCTATTTTGAGAAACACCTCCTATATGCTTACCAACAACTAATCATTCAGGAGGATTAATGGTTGACAAGATGATTTCACGCGTACGGATTGATTCATAGATACGCATCTATATGCACACAAAGGTGCGTAAAAAACACATAGGCACATGGATGTGTGTGTATCCGAATCCAAATATCCAGTTGATCATTGATCGCTGTTACTGATCATTCTTCACTATCAACAAGCTGTTGTTGATCATTAAGTAAGAAGCACACTCACTAGTGCTGTGGATCACTCCCATCTGTCAACAAACATCAACAAAAGCTACTCAACCAACACTAGCTGATGGTCATTGATGGTTAATTGATGTTTGATGGATGGTTTGTTGAGGATTTCTGTTTGATGACTCAGAAAGCCACTGCTAGACGACCACTGGCATTCCTCCAAGCCCTCCTTTCGCAGAACTATGGGATTTGTTCGACACCGCTCGCACCACCAAGATAAAAAGGTGCAACAACAACCATTTACCACTTATCAACCATCCATTGACCAGAAATCCTCAGCAGTCTGCGAGAAAATGAGGAAACAGTTGCCAACCACAATCAACACAACCAACATCAACATCAACCACCATCCCAAACCAAGCACCAACCACCAACCAACCACCACCCACCAGCCGCAGTGCACCTCATTGAGTTTAAAGAGGTGCTCGGCCCTCAAGGATTTCGGGGGACTCGACTCCTGGCAAAGCTTCTGCGGCGTTGACTATAGTGATTGGGCCAAGTTGGCTACCAAGCTGGATGATAAGGTCGTCACGGTGAAAGCTGGTGAAAGCTGGTGATTAAGACGTGAAAACAAAGTGTTTATGCTTCAGGAGTTGGTCGATCAGCTAATCTAAGGTGTTAAGAGGCTGTTTGATAAGCTGTTCAAAGGTGACCCGCATCAAACCCCGTGAATCCCAGTGACTCCCAGCTGCGAACCCCCTTGGGGAGGCCCAGTCACGACTCGACTTCACGTCGCACGCGTCGCGCAGCGCGTGGCCTTCTTTATCTCATTGAGCACTTGCGTCAGGTAGAGCATCACGACCTCAAGGCACCGTGTCATGGCAACCGCTGTGACATATGGTGACTTAGTTGGTGAAGTGATCGATGCAATGGTTGCTTGGTTGGTTGATTTTGTTGGTTGTTGTTGGATGGTTGATCTTTTTGATCCGTTGGTCTTCACGTTGATTTCTTTGGGTGATTGGCTTTGGTGGGTGCAGGTGGTGCAGGGTTGATAGGGTTGACAGTGATTTCCATGCGATCCAAGTGTTCATGATCGAAGCTTTCCTCCAGCATCGATTGGTTGATGTCGCTGGATATGAAACACTCTGCTGCCACGCAAATTCAGCTTTGGTGTTTTTCGCCTTAAAAAGGATCCACCGAAACCCGCATCGCCGGTTTTTCATGGACAATGCATTGGTTTACGACTTTGTCACCAAAGAATTCTCATCACCAATACTTCAATCACCAAAATACTTAAATGGAACACTTGAAAACGCTGCGCAACAAACTAGTCGCTACAACAAGCGACAAACGCCATGCTTCCAAAACATGGCTGAGTTGGTGCTCGCAGTGTGAGAATCTCGGCCATCAGCATCAACTGGAGACCCCATCCCATGGCAACCCGGCCTCTTTCCAGCTAAGGCTGCTGTTGACCTTGGAAGCGTTTCCGCGGATTTTGGGAAGCCATGACCTCCCTGTCCCAAAGAAGTGGCAACCCCAAGAACTGGACCTGGCTCTGCTGACCCAAAAAGATCCGCATCTTTTGTTCATGGTGAATACTAGTTCATTAATGGTTGATGATCGTTTTCTGATGGTTTTCAAAAAAGGCAGCAGTGATAACTGACAATGATCGATGGTATGAAGTTTATTAACCATCATGATAGCTACAGGCAACATCATATCATTTATCAGTGACTATCAGTAATAACTGACAATAGCCAATGGCTACACACAATTGGCCACGAGCAATGGCAAGACGTGGTAACCAGGCATGTGCAAACAAACATACAGTGACATATCTCTCCTTCTGCCGTGACTGAGTTGGGTCCAACTAGGTGGGCTCAAGGTGTGCAATCTTCAGCCAGGCTAGTGATTAGCCATCAGGTAAGCACGATTCTAACATTTATGTGCATGGGCGTTTCTCAAAATGGAGAAGCTCCCAAATCATCCAACATTGAGACCATTTATAGCAATAAACCAACCTTTTTTGGGGCACGCCCTTTTTGAGAACCCCCTACAGGTTACCAATCTGGTTGATTCATGGTCCGCCTCACTGGTGACTTGACGCAGTTCCCATCTTCAGCCTGAGGTCCCGGCAGTTCCCGTGCTGCCGTGCTGATTTGTTTGATCCAAGAGCGGCAGGGGACGAACGGGGGATCCGATGAAGTATCTTCTAACCCCAAAAACCATGGTTACCAGTTACTAACTGGTTGGTGGTGGGTTTCGACATCGGTGCGGCTGATGATGATGTCAGTTGGCATCAGAACAGTCTCCCTTACAAGCTTCTTGCGATATGGCTGTGGGTCAAAACCCCGTACCCCTGGTTCCCCTACCATTAACCATGGTTTTCCCTAATATTGTTGGTGGAAATCTCCCATGAAAGTTGGTTGATTAATATTGACCCAGCTCGCCATATACATCTATGGCTGGAGGCCTGGAGGCTGTTTGGGATGGTTGCACGCACAGCCCACGTGGACCGGATTTCCGACCTGGCTCGCCATTGTTCCTCTGGAAGGTCGTTGAGGTGATCGGGTGGTTTCTGAGAATGGTTCATGGCTAAGATCTTCAAGAGATTGATCATCATGTATACACTGCTTATGGTATGAACCATTGCTGAATGATATGATAGCTACAGGCAACCATTTATGAACCATTGATAGCAGTCTTCAAACCTAACTATGGTTATTAACCATTGCTGAATGATGGTGCTACCAATGGTTGATAATCCTCTTCAGACTTAGAAATGGTAGTGGTTAATCACCAACTTGAAGATTGATCGCCAAATGAGCTCAGCCATTTCCAGCACACTATCCGGCAGATTGTTTCCACTGGTGAATGTGGTTTCCATTGGTTTCCTGTAGTACCAATTCACTTTCCCAATCCAATCAGCTACCTTTCATTTCACTATTCTAATCTGATTGTGGAATAATTAACAACCAATAACCAATGATACTTTACCAATGATATTAACAACCAATGACCAATAATACTTTCCCAATGATCATGGAATCATTTTTGA
>VSDK01001819.1:0-12500 GCA_009767595.1 Symbiodinium kawagutii | reverse complement strand
AAAATCGAGTACCCCAAAAACCATTGGTTTATAAGGGATGTCCATCTAAAATGGCCATATTGGGGGTTAATTAACCCGCAACCATGGTGTTTCTCAAGATAAGGGGCCCCCAAATCATCCCATATAAACTGTTTATTGAAATAAACCATCCATTTGGGGGTCCCCCATTTTTAAGAAACCACCGAATGAGTTACAAATCCGGTTGATTCATAGTCCCTATGAATGGCTGATAAACTGGATGATTTGGGTGGTCTCCCGCGGCTTGAGAAACCACTATTTACCAGCTATTACAGCTAGACCTAGTCATTCATAGCAATAAACCAAACATTTTGGGTGGTTCCCTATTTAGTAGTGGTTTGGCCATCATTGTTGGTGACTTCCCCTATAAAAAAACCAGTATCAATATCCCTTAGCAAGCCAATAAGAAGCCACCACTATAGCTTGAGAAACCAAGCATTCCAGTTGGAGTATATCCCCCAGGATTGGTTCATTATCCCCCTTGCTAATAACCATTATGAACCATTTATACACCATAGTTAACCCTAGAAAATCCCTTGGTTTTCCGTATCATCAGCCAATGTAATCCCTTAACAAAAATCACCATATCGTCAGTACATCCCTTAAAAGAACCACCATACATAGTCGAGATATTCGCTACTGCAAAAAACCAACCATATGGGATAAAACAACCATCAAAAACCCATAGAGTGCATTTATAGTGCCATATTATGCGTTGGTCATCATCCCATCTGGAAACCACCAGATGCAACCCGCAGGGGGGTCAGATCTGAGACCCGCGCACAGGCAGCGGCTTGAAAGAGATCCTAGGCGCCAGCGGATCCGGTGGGGGCTGGTCATGTCCGGCCATGCTGGCAGGTCACTCTCCTGGAAATCTAAAAAATCACCAGTTTTTATGGGTCAACCATCTGGGAATGGTGGATTTTCCATGGTCAGCTTAGTTTCTCGGAGGGTGATTGATAGGAAATCACAAGAGGGATGGTGGATTTTCCATGCTGAAAAAAACGGATTGTCAAGCTGATTGATCGTATGGTTGTTTCTCAAAATATGTGACTTTTGATGATGGTTGCATCATGGAGTTGAACCTTGATATGGTGAAATGTTGGTTCAATACTGCTGGTATGGTGGATTTTCCTGGTGGTTTAACTCTGGTTGAATAATCATCGATTGCTAGTTGATAGGCTCACGGTGAGTTGATGGCTGCTTCATCGGGTAGACAGTCGATGTTGGTCACGTTGAATCAGTTTTTGGCAGCCCAACTTCGGTGGTCATAGAGAACCGAATGTTGACAGCTAAGGTGTCGAACCTCATGAACTTCATCGGTCAGTTGGGATATCCCGGAAATATCTGTTCGCTTCAGCTCTGGAGATCCAGCTAACATGGGAGCGGATTCCTGGACCAAAACCCAACGGCAAATCACGGCAGTTGATGGCCCTCCACCCATGCACGATGCTCGACATCATGGCTGAAAACCATCAATCATCATCAATCTGACTGCTAGTCATGAATCAACCGTTGCGAGCCTCGAACCTTGCTACTGTAAGCACCATCCAAAAACCATTCCCGCACACACAAGTAGACAAGCGTTGCATTTCTTTACATGATCTACGTCCTAGGCTTTGCATCAACCAGCAAGCTCCGGATCTGGATGATGATTTGGGGCCCAAATTCAAAGTTTGCATATAGAGAATCGGCATTGCCAAGAAATGTGCATCGGCCCATGTATTGTTTCTTTCGCGGCGTGCGCAAATCACCATGCTGTGGGAGTGCAAAACGAATTGTTTTTTCTTGACAACATCCCATTACTTAGGAGGTGAGAGGATCATCTCAGCGAAGTCCTTGATGGAAATCTTCTTGTACGGCAGCTTCTCGTCATCCAACCATCTAACTTCGCCTTGCTGAGATTTTCCCAGCGAGCCGTCCTGTTTCGTGACTACCACGAGATTGCATCCCTTCGAATGGGCTCTCAGTGTCTGCTCTCTCCACGTCCTGAACCAGTCACAAGCCCATTCTTCCTGCTTTCCGTAGAGGTCCATGCAGCAGCTCCCGTCTGCCTTTAAATCGTGCTGCCCATACCCAGGAGCTTTTTCATCCGGAAGGAAAATACAACTTGTCGCGAATGGGGAGTGGGCCTCGCAAGACACTTCAGTGAGTTTCTCCCACGCGTACCCATGTACTCCAGGGAAGCTCGCTATGGCATTCTCGCTACTGCGAAAGGCTTGTCTATCTGATCCCAAAAATGGGATGCGAACTGACTGCTGGTCGTTTTCGCTGATGATGGGATGCAAATTTTCTGCGCGGATCTTAGGCAGGAGGTCTTCATCCACTCTGTTGCACAACCAGATCTTCTTCTCCACCTCCTGGAGCTGGCTGATGATTTCTGCGATCTTCTTATTCAGTGTCTGTTGCCTTGACTCCTCGGATTGTTTCTTAATGATCTTTTGCAAGATCTTTCCATCCCTGTTCAGCTCATCCATCGTCTGCATCCATTCGTTTCGGCTCCCGCAAGGTCCAACCTATGGTGCATGACAATTGAGACAGGCCAGCCCCGGCGTGCCGCAGGTCGCCTCCCTGGCTTTCTCGAAACTCCGGCGGCCATGTAGTTCACGAGTCCCCGGAGCATCGCCTCCTCACTCTGCTCCATGATTTCGCCCAACTCCTTCAGGTTCAACGACTGATACGTCTGCCACTTCTCGTCAAAGTATCTCCACCACTCTTCGCCCGAAGTCTCGAAAATCAGGGGGAAGCCGTCCCCCGAGAAAACCTCAACTCTCAGGTTTGCCATGGCCAATGACGATTCGCTTGTGGTGCTTCCTGGTTCTGCCCACAACAGTCTCAAACAAACATGTGCATGCATACACATACATCTGTCTGTGTGGGGGCATGTCTGTGTCTTTAAGTGTCTTTGCCTGTTTGCATGTTACCTGTCCCATTCTCTCGACACAAAGAACGGCAGAAACAACAAGTTGCATAGAGAAATGGACCGCAGAAGTCTCATCACTATCATTATATATGAATGACTTACCAATGATAGGCTATTCAATCACCAGTATGAATGAATATCATTCGCCATATAATCATTTTCAACACCTTGTAGTCATGCTGAGTATTCGTCGGAGATCGTCGTCGTCATGGTTACAATTTGCCATGATTCATCATCATGAACCATAATCAAGCATGTCAACCATCAGTGATCATTCTTAATCATCCATGATTGACCAGCAATCACCATCAGTGTCAACCGCCATCATTCAGCCTAAGGGTAGTTTTGAACCAGCAGCCAACCATGAGCCAGTAGTCAACCACCAATTTAAAGTCAATTAATCAGCAATCAACCATTATTAACAATTAATCAACCACTGATATCAACTAAATGATTTAATGCCCATTCTCATTAATTTATAACCTAAAACCGTTTATTTTGGCAACAGATTCAGATTTTATTTATCCACATTGATACCACTGATTCACACAAACTATTACCACCATTGCCTGCTCATAAAGAAGCAACAATGCCCGCTGAAGCCAATGAACTGATTGTCAATTCACAGTTCACAATTTACCCTCTGCTATATGAACCTGGCGATGGAAATCACACATTTCCCAGCTGTTTCCCGCTCAATCTACCAGGGTTCATCTACAGAACGATCATTAACCTACGAATTACTGTAGCAACCCTGGTAGAGTCGTTGCCTACTACTGGTTGCTTACTGCTGGTCATCATTTTACCATGGCAACCATGGCCACTGGTCGTCGAAAATCCCCTGAGACCCCGAGCTTTCCCTTTCGCGCTGAGGGTTTCAGCTGCGGCAACATCAACGTCTTCACCTGGTGGTGCGCTGACGCTTGGGGATGGGCAGGTGGGGCCACTCCCCAGGGGCGGCTCCTGGGGGGCCCAGCTTATTAAACATATCCAGGTCGCAAGGTTCAACCAGGTCATTAACCATATCCAGGGGTTGCTAACCAAGGGTTGTCAACCAGCAAAGTTTGAGCATCACTTGCCAGTGAAAATTGTCTTTTGCTGCTTGGTGTCACAGTTGTGTGTGACAAAAGACAGGCAAAGTTGCAGGAAATCAACATTTTCATGGAAGCTGTGGAGGAGTCCTAAATGAAAAAAAAGAAACACCGGCAGGAAATTTTCATCGTGGAAGACGTGGTGAAGAAGTGGCCTTTAAGAAGTCTTGTGTGAAAAAAAACTGGCAGGAAGGAATTGACATTTTCATCCTTGAAAATGTGATGAAGAAGAGATCTTTACGAATTCTTGAATGAAGAAAACAAGACAACTCGCAGGAAATTGACATTTTTTATCCTGGAAAATGAGGTGAAGAGGTGGTTTTTAAGAAGTCATCTGTGAAGAAGGGAGAAGAAATTGCAGAATATTGAATTTTTAATCCTGAACGATGCGGTAAAGAAATGGCCTTTAAGAAGTCTTGCAACAAAAAAAAGACAACACAGAAGAAATTAGATTTTTCATCCTGTGAGACCACTGTGAGATGTGGTTAAGAAGTGGTCTTTAAGAAGTCTTGTATGAAAAGGGATGAGAAAACTCGCAGAAAATTGAAATTTTCATCCTGGAAGGTGTGGTGAAGAAATGGTCTTTAAGAATTCTTGTGGGAAAAAAATGAGAAAACTCGCAGAAAAATGTAATTTTCTAATCCTGGAAGATGTGGTGAAGAAGTGGTTTTTAAGAAGTCTTGAATGACAAAAGATACAACAATTCGCAGGAAATTCACATTTTCATCTTGGAAGATGTGCTGACAAAGATTTATCATAGCGAAAAGCATAATGAACCATGATCATTCATAAAGATTAAATGATCTGCGATCAAGGACCATGATAAGAAGTGTCGATCATGATGAAACAACGGCCAATGTCATCACAATTGACAGTATTTCATACCTTCACACGGACTTAACATCATTAACCAGCCATTTACCATCGCTCCATTTCTGCTGATGATTGCTAACAAATGGACGGTTTTGAACTCAGAACCCAGTAAATACCATTGCCCGAGATTTCATTCAGCATCTTTGACCATCAGTTAGGCATCAATTTTTGATTAGGGCAACTAACAAGAGACAACCATCCAATAATCCACGTGAGCCACTAGTGAAAGCCAACATTAGCCATCAGAAACCTTCAATTATCAGTCAACCATTAGATAACCAACACTATCCATCATCTAACCATCCATGAATCAATCAACCACCAATGTATGGTTAATGGTCATGTTTGATGGTCGTAACCCCCAATAAACCATTGGCCATCATTAATCACCAACCACTCCCCGATAAGCAGCATCGAGTATACAGTAGCCACCAATCAACTATCCATTGACGCAACATCAATAAACATCAACCATGGTTTGGTCAACCATGGTTCAACCATCATTCAACATCGTTTGGTCAGCAACCAACCATTGATCATTGCAAACCACAGGACGTTTTTTGCCATCGGCCATCATTCACCAAGCCATCGCCATCAATCAGGCATCAAGTGACCATCATTTCACCACGATTTCAACCTGTGATCTAGGCATTCTTTCCATCTACTAGAGTTAAACCATAGTTGAAGCAAGAGAATTCAGCATCAAATTGCAATCCGGCAAACTAAGCTTGAAGCTGAACATCACCATTTGTATGAATGATTACATCAGGGCCTTTTTCCCCTTGACATTCTTAGTTGACCTGCCTATAAAACATGGTGATTCTTAGTGCAACCGGGTTGGTTAAGCGCAAGCTACCAAGCAGCCATGGCTAGCCCGGCAGCCCAACCCTTCCCTCCTCCTTCTCCAGAAGGTGACTCCACAGGCTGCGTAGAAGATGGAGGCACACCTCGCGCGGCTGGTGAAGCGCCCGCCGTTGGGTGATGGATTTTAAAGCATGGCTAGGTGATGGTTACAGCTAAGGATTTTGATGGGTTGATGGTTAGTTGATGAGTTTGATGGGTTGATGGTTAGTTGATGCTCAGTTGACGCTTAGTTGATGCTTCGTTGATGATTTGATGGCTATTTGAGAGTGATCTTATGGCTACGTGGTTGACCTAGTGGCAAAAAATGTTGAGTGATGGTTGATTGATGGCTAGATGATTGAACTGGTGGATGCTGGCTAATTGATGGCGAATTGATGGCTGATTGATGGCTGATTGATGGCTATTTGATGGTTAATGGATGGTCACACGATAATGAAACTGACGGTGAATGAAGGTTCATTGATTCTTGGACTCATCAAATAATTATCAATGATTATGGATCCCATGAACTCATTGATGGGTTTATGATCATCATTCATTGTGGGGATGGTGAAATTGCGGGGAATGATTCGGAACGATGATAGTTTCTGATCGTTAGCTGACCTTGTGATGGTTCCCAACTCTTAACGGTTGCTTGGCGACGATTCATGGCCTCTGGTTGGGGCCTGCCCGGTGAAGCCGCAATCCCTTGACGGGTCTTGTCCCAAAGGCTCCTCTACCAGCCTTTTCTGGTGCTTCCATTCATTTCATTCACGAGTCTCATCATTGATATGGGGTGTTACGGTATATGGGTTTTTATTCATCATTTGATCATTGTCTTGTGCTGATTGATGCTTTTGATTGACAAGTTGAAGGCTTTTGATTTATAGAATGGATTTATATTCATCAATCTCATGCTTGTTTTGCGGTGCAATGGGTTGTAACGGCATCCAGCATGGTTGGTCACACTTGAAGTTGACACTATAACTTGTTGCAATCCCATCATTGATACGAGAGTCCCTGCCAACTATCAGCAGCTATCTGCACGAACCATCTTCATTTGGTCGATTACTACATGAACACTCGTTTCATGAGAAGAATCTTACAACAACGGCACGTCATCATCAGCTCCGGAAACATCATGGAAACATCAATTCCGCTCATAGTTTCATTATCATTCTCAGCAACGATCAAAATTTCATAGTTAATAGCAACAATCCTGTTTTCAACAGCGATAGATAGTTTCATTCTTTAGCAACTATCATCAATTTCTCATAGAAAATCAGCTCGCAGAAAATCCTCAACAGCTCTTTGTTTCCCACCGCGGCGGGGCAGCGACCTTTTTCATCGAGAGGAAAAAATCCCACACGGAGTGCGCCTGCTTCAGAGCTGCGAAGCAGGACACCCAGGGTGCCCAAGGTTGGATGAGCACGAAAATTCGCGGTGAAGGCATCAACCATCACCACTTCCCAAGCACCAACAACTACTTCAACATGTTGAATGCTAGATAATTTCAACATAATATGCACCACCACATGGACAGTGAGCAAACAGCATCCCAACCATCATCGACCACTTCCTCTGGCTGAAGTTGACACATGAGGAAAGACCCTGAATTCTGCATCAGGTCCCAGGTCTAATGTGATTGGTCTTTCCCAAACATAAAACATATAAAACAGCCAACTGAACCTGATACACATGGGTGTTGTTTACCTGGGTTGTTGAGCAGTCATCATCATCACCACCACCAGCTCCGCCATCACCACCATCACCATCAACATAAAGCAGTCATCATCATCTTCTTCATCATCATCATCATCACCACCACCACCGCCACCAATACTACTACCATGAAAGGGCAATCAACCATCACTCACCATATCCGGGTGCTCAGCTTCTCACATTTGGAGTCTCTTCCACAACAGCTAAGGCGGTAAAAGCCTTGGCCGAAACGAGGGTTATCACCGGGGGCAATTTGCAGCAGTGAATCTGCTGCTTCACCTTAAAAGCATGAAGAATTGGATCAAAGTTCGATCTTTCACAACTCTTCGGATCTGAAGAATCGAGAACCAAAGGGAATCAAAATTCGAATCTGAAAAAAATCCGAGATTTCCATCCCAACTGAGTTGCTCAAAGGTTAGTGCCTGCTTAATGGATGGCCCCAATGAATGGCGAGTCCGACTCAGTATGTCACGTTGGGTCGGCGGTCGCCTGCAAACGCTTGCGCCTGGCAATTCTGATGGCGTGCCAGGGAGTTCTTCGTGGGTGAAATGATGAGGGGTCGATGATTGGCTGGCTGGTTGGCAGGCTGGTTGGGTGGTTGGGTGGTTGGGTGGTTGGCTGGTTGGTTGGTTGGCTATATAGTTGATTGACCAACTATAGTGAAGGTAATATGGTGGTTTGTTGGTTGATGATGGGTTGGATAAATGATGGATGATCAAAAGTGGTTGATAAGAATAGTTCATACTAGCTACCTAGTGGTTCATTGATGGTTGGCTAGTGGTTTATTGATGATTGGCTAGGGGTTGATTGATGGTCAAGTAGTGGAAATCTGATGGGGAATGGTTCCTTCATGCTTGGTTCACAATGGTTGGTTGGTTGGTTGGCGTCGTAAAATACTTGTTTGACCAACTATAGTCAATAATATGGTGGTTTGTTGGTTGATGATTGGTTGCTGAGTTGGTTTTTGATGATTACTAACATTTGAACACGTATATCTAATTTGGCAATGGATAGATTAATAACATTTGAACAAGTTTGTTTAATTTGGCAATGGTTCATGGCCAGTTCATGGAGAATAAAGCTCAATAGCCTCGGTCCATGATGCGTACTCGAACTGATGCCTACAATTTCGCTGGGATTTGAGTTGGTTTCGTTGGCGGATCGGGCCCTCCGGTGATCCAAAGGTCGATCTTGCGCTTCGTGAACCATCAATACTTTTACGTCAGGGGGGTTCTTAGAATAGGGGACGCCCCAAAGTGGTTTGTTTGTTATATAAACGATTTATGAACTAGTTACCTAGATGAGCCATCGTTGTTTATCATATCTATGATATTTAGCTGGTTATATACGTAGTGATCCATCAAATGTTACGCCTGGTTCCTTCACAGCTTCTCTGGTTCAGTGGCTATTCCCACTAGGTCAACCAGTATACCATTGGGACATTTTATGCAACATAAACATATGATGGTTTCTCAAGTCATAGGGAGCCCTTGAATCATCCAATGTTAGCCATTTATAGTAGTAAACCAAGCATTGCGGGGGTTTCTCTACTTTGAGAAATTCCCATAGGTATATAAGCCTATTAAATATTGACCAATCAAGAATCTATTCATCATTAGGCCGGGACAACCTATCAATTGACCGATAGCACACTCAATTAATAGCCTTAACATAATCACAGCTAGGCCGAACCCTTCCGAACCCCTATGATTGGCTATTGGGCTAATACCTCAGCAGCGGATGAACCGGGGTCAACAAGCTGACCACAATGGTGCGTCTCACCTTGTCTTGCAAACACATCCCGGCGCGTCCCGATCGGATAAGCAACCAATTTCGGGCGCTTACCGCTTCACTATTCACAAGGGAGTCGACTTCGCAAACGTTTCACCTGCTTATCCATTCAAGTCGGATCTTGACCACGTGTCGGCAATGTCCACAAGATGGGTGGCCCACCATCTGTTTAGGCCTCTCATTTGTTCAATCTTGTTCGAAGAAAAAGGCCATCTACTTCATGGATTTCCATGATGGACTTCTCTCACCGTCGACAATATCTCCCTGAGCCAATGGCAGCGGTCCCAAGCCGAACTGTTGCCGTTGTCGCAAGCTCAATCGCTCAGAATATCCATGTGAGATCAAACGTGGATTCTCACCTCAAAATCACAAACTAATCATCAACTAAACTTAAACCGCCAACATTTCTCAACTCAGAATCCTCAACGAAACAGCCCTGTGCTCCCTTCCTGTTGCCTTACCCTGTGCTCCACATCTGCGCACTTTTGTTTTCCTCTTCACAGCCTCGGCCTCTTTGCCAAAACGCACTCTGCCACCATTGGCACTTTCGGTTGGCAGTGGGTTTTCACTTCACTTGAATGGTCTGCTTAATTCTATAGGCCAATGGTCTGTAATTGAGAAGTTTGTCGCTTGTCAATCATTTTCGAACGCAACGGTGATGAGGATCGATCAAAGTTTACCATGACTCGTACTGCCTTTTGGATGGTTTATCATGGAACATTTCAATCATGCCATCGAAACGCTGGCTTCTCATGGTGAGGATCATATTTACCAGGTCTAACCACTCTAATCAACCAACCAACGGTGCTGTAACCAACCAACCAGCAAGATCTTGCAACGCCAAACGCAACCATGACATGACCATTCCAACCACAGGGGCATCCAACCACGGCTATGGCCCGCTCAGTCTCAGCGAGTGAAGCCACCACCGCCTGGGATGAGTCATCCATGCATCGCAGCGTGCGGGTACAGGGGATGACCAAAGCTGGATGGAAGAATCTGGATCTCACGCTGGGCAGGCTGATGCGCATCATCAGCTGAATGGGAACCAGGGGAGCCCAGCTGCTTGCACATACCAAGGTGACAGCGTGAGATGGCAACCATCTGACAAACCACAAGCATGAAACGCAACAGTTGAGCCATCCAAGACGCCAGATCCAATCCTGGCGCACCATTGATCACCCGGTGAAGCGGCCACCCTGAAGCTCCGCTGAAGCTCTGCCAAGCCTTCACCACTCACCACCGCTCACCACCACTCACCAGTCACCACACTAAGCGCAGCCCAGGTGCCATGGAAAGCCAGGTTAGTGGTGCCAGGTCTCTGGGGCAATGCCTTAGCAGTTGGTCAATCCGTGGGCGGATTCGGGGTGATCCATGCATGATATGAGAATCCTTGAGATGATATGGTTGATTATAATAAAATTGTATATGATAATAACAATGATAATAGTTAGTAATAATGATAATAGTAATAAGAATGATAATGATAATCAATAATTATTGTCAATCCATGGATTCTTATGGTCGATCAATGATATTGTTGATCCTTCGATATAATCATCCACGATATGACAATCCATGAGATAATTAATCCATGATACTAATCCATGATTTAACTATCCTTTGATCTATCCATGATATGATAATCCATGAGTCAATAATGCTTGATATGATCCATGATCATCGATGACTATTTCAATAATCCATAATGATCCAGAGTAAAGCATGATCATCCAAGAAGTTGATGTATTTTTTGCATTTTTGATGGATGGTCGTGCTTAAGAACAGATTCTTTGATAAATGTCGTTGGTCAAAATCAATGGATTGACCTTGGACTACAATGCTTAACACATGTTTTACACACCATGATTTCACGTTTAAGCAATGTTTAATCAATATTTAATCAATGTTTAATCAATGTTTAATCAATGTTTAATCAATGTTAATCCCCATTGGCAATACGTTTAAGCAAATGGTTCACATCCCTGTGAAACATTGACATCATTGCTTGGTCACTGTTAATACATCATAGGTAATCATGCTTATTACTATTACCATTGTTTGTTGCACTAATCACGAATTAATATTCTCTGGTAAACTAACATGGCAGTGGAAAATGCACCATGAACGGATGATTTCACAGGGTTTTCCTAACACAATGGTGGATTTTACATTGACATATTAGTTTACCGGAGGGTAACCACTCATAGCATTGTCCATGCCCGGTCAAAATCCCTTGACAACCATCTTGATAACGGATACCGTATGCAATCACAACTACCAGCTAACAGTGACTATGTAGTTGTGATTGATAGTTGAGGCATCAATACAAATTACTATCAATCACTATAACTATCAACCACTGATTGACACCATTGCTACTAATCATTTCAGAAAGTCACCATTTCACTCGTCAATGGTGGTGAGCTTCCATAAGGATCACATCAGAAATTCACAGTTCCTACCAATCAACTAATACTATGGCATACTTGTACACTAGTTATATATATATATTCTACCTATCAAAGTTATCTCCCCCAATATATAATGATCGTGAACCATGATGAATTCTAGTTATATACTAGTTCTATATATGAATTCTACCATCATGATGAATTCTATCATAGTTATCTACCATAATCACCAATGATGGTAGAACAATTCTAACATTGATTGCATTCTACCATCTACCATAAGTAATCACCAATGATAGTTTCTCCAACCCCGGTTGCTATGGGCGGCAAATCTTTGCTGCAAGCACCACGTCGGCATCACTGTGGGGCCCTGCTGGCAGATCCTTCTCTTCACGATCTTTGAAGAAGATCTGCGGCGCTGCAGCGACACTGGAACTGCGTTGCTGCGAGTTACCGAAAGACTTTGTTCATCGATTTTCTTCATATGATTTCTTATGATTTTTTTCATATGATTTATAATCTGAGCCCCGGATTAATAAAACCCTACAAAATAATATCAAAAAATTTCAAAAATCATTGATTTTTTTGATTTTTTTTAATCTTCGTTAATGAATTCGTAATTTACTTTTAATCTTCGGTTCCGTGATCATGCAACTAAACACCCCTAAATAATACTAATTTTTTTCGGGTTTGACTTTTTTTATCGTTTCAAGTGTGTTTGAAACAAATAAGTCTGAAACCAAAATTCCGAAATTTAAATATTATGTAATTATCACTGGATTGATTTCATGAGTTAATTTGTTGATTTCGTTCATTAATTAACTA
>VSDK01001818.1:584617-609734 GCA_009767595.1 Symbiodinium kawagutii | reverse complement strand
GTAGGCAGAGCGAGAGATTGGAGCGCGAGGGGATGATAACTAACAATAATAGGGGATATATGCCATGATTAATGAAAAATGGCATGACAATACTTAATTGTGATTAATGATGATGATGGCAATACTTAATTGTGATTAATGATCTTTCAATCATCATGACTGGGTCAAGGACCACAATCAATGATGGCTAATAACTATCAACCATGGTTGAAGGGTATTATGACGGTTACTACTTAAAGACTCCAAAACCTTCCTTGCTAGAGGGTATAACCCACGTCTGGGATGGTGTTGGAACCTCCCCTTTTCAATTTTCTCGATGTCATGGGTGATGATGGTTAAAGGCTTGGCTCGCTGCGGGAACAACGGTTCAATAATGGTGAATTGGCTCACCATGACTGAAAATGATTGGTAATGGTCCACGATGTTGAAGAGGTTGGTAATGTTGGCAGAGTTTTGGTGATCTGTAATCATCGCTCGGCCACGATAAAATGATGGTGAATCCATGGCTAAAAGCTGGTAATGATGGCTAGCTAATGTGATGAAATCAATGGCTATAAGCTATCATTGATGCTTGTCCATGGACATAGCGATAACAAATATACAAATGACTAATGATGGTGAGTACGATGCGTATTATATGTTGAATGATGGTAGGTATGCGGCTGATACGCCCCAATGCTCCATGTCAAGTATATCTGAATTTGGATCATTCTATATGATTCTACGGGTAATGATGGTAAATATACGAGGCATGGAGCACCTGGGATAGCGGACAGGCATGATTTGCAACTCATGGCTAGTAGGTGCATGTCCACTTGGAAGAGGATCTATGGTCATCTAAGACAAACACATTCATTGAAACCCTCACTATCTAGGTTTGGCGAATGGTTGAAGATTCACCGCCCTGGAATAGAACAAGTTTTTATGTCCAATCTATAAATGAAAAATGATGAAACTATCCTCTTAAGTAGGTGAAAAAAACTACGTCACCTCCACCAAGCATGATCGTCCGCTGGCTCGGTATGAAGGATGGAGATCATCCGGCCTGGTCAGTGGGAGCCCTGTTGTTGGGAGCACCCCTAGCCCTAGCGTCCCCCAGTTGTAAACATCCTTTTTGCTGGGGCCTCCATTCTATGTATCATCAGGCTACCAACCAGCAACAGCCATGGCGTCCAAGGCTATCGACCATCGATAAGCCATCAAAACTCATCACGAACCATCAATACCAGTCTTCAACAGCCATCAAGAACTGAACCATCAAGTGACCGTCAAAAATAACCATCATTGCCGACAGACATCAATCAACCGTCAAGAAAATCCATCATTCACCATAAATTAGCTACCATCAACGATAAGCCGCCAACAAGCCACCAGTATACAACCGTGGCCATCAACCTACCATTTGCTTAGAACACCCCACCACCAGCCATCAACACATCATCAGCGATTGTATTCACCTTCTCCACCCACAGGTGCATCACAAGCGTGGCGCCTTCATGGCGATTCCGATGCCCTGCATCATCTCACCAGCATCGGCGCCCACCTGAGATCTGTGCATGCGACCAGGTTTTTCACCGGGCCACCGGGATGGTACAGGTCGCATTGATGACCATGGCCTTGCAGAGGCTACCCAAATCATCCAGTTTATTAACCATTGACAGTAAATGGTTGGGGCCGGGTCGTGATTAACAATGAATCAATCACAATCAATTGATGATGGCTTAACAATGGTCAGTTGACTCAATAACCAGGGGTCATGATAAACTCAAAATTGATTTTGATGGCTTAAGGCTACCCATTGACCAAAACTAGGTGACCCAAAGTCAGTTGTGATGGCTTAACAATGGTTAAGACCAATGGTGAACCAATGTTCACCATTGGGTTGCTGAAAGAACTATGGCTTACGAAACCTTAACGGTTGTCTATGGGTCATGAATCTAACCGTACAATTTGCCGAACAAACTACGGCTTACAACCGTTAACTGTAGTTCAGGATAGCTAATTCAGCAACGGTCGATGACTGTTACCACTATTTACTCTTATGATCAACCTACATGTACTCCCTTGTTGCAAACTATTGCTGGCCATTAGCAAACATTTGCGCTTCGAGGTGCGTAGTAATGTGTTAATTGATGTGTGAATGTTTCATAAAGGGTTGCTAATGGTCGACAATGATTAGCACTAGGCTATTTACCCCTGTTGTTATGATCCCCTTGAACTTCCACGTGCTCGCAGGTAAACCAGCTAATGGCAAATTTTTCACGTAACGGTTCCCTAAGGGTTTGCATTTACAAGTGCTCGGGGATTCCACCAAGATTAAAACAACGGTTATATAATCCTTTTCTGTAGATTAAATACCCTAGTGAAACCACAGCTGTTACAGTAAGACCATCAGAAAAATGGAGGTTGGAGTTCCTTTGTGTGTGCATATCATGCATGTGCGCGTAAAAACTGAGAAGGGATCCATGATCACTGACGGCAAGACCACCATTTGGATGGGCCACTCCTCGTAGTCCCTTAGTTCCGCCTGTGGAGGGCCCTAGTGATACTCCTGGCTCCTGGCCTCGCCCCCTCCCAACCAACAGCCAGACTGTAAGAGGCAGATGTGGAGACAATGGAATAGTGAAGCTTGCGATCCCAACAATTGCCAACCGTCATGAAAGGTTAGTAAAAACATCATTTGATGTATCGTTAGTGATGGTTCATACTGGTAATGTTGGTTAATTAATGATGTCCACTCATGGTTAGTAAGCTGCAGTAATTTTCGATGCATTGCACTCCATTAGTCATCTATAACCAATTGATCATTCGTGATGATAAACAACCTGCTGGTTTTCTCACTCTGCGAAGTTGAGCCACTGAAATACAACCCTCACCTGCTTTAGTGATTGGCTCAAGGGTTCGGAGCCAATGACTTTTTCTAGAAGCGCTGCCACGACCAATTGGTGTCAATAACAACTATCTATATTGCTGTCCAGTAGCCATCATTCACAAAAACTCGACCACCAACAATCATCATGATCGCCTGCAAAAAAATAAATAAACCACCAAAAACCTTCACATTGATACTTCGTTCACCTACGTCACGACTGCTGTTTCGGCTTCAACCCTGGGTGCCCCAGACCATGTGACAGCCCACCACCTGGCGTCTCAGCAAACATGGAAACATGGGGAAACTACAATGGAAGTAGCGAGGAAACTATGGCTTGGTAGTGGTTTGAAGCATCCATCTACCATGGAAACATATGCAAACTACCATGAAGCAAGAGGTAACTAATTTCTGATGGATGCTTCATGGTGTGGCTTGTACCGACCCCCAAACCTGGAAGAGTTCGACCGAATCTGCAACTTTCTCCGCCCGAGCTCGGCTTGTTTTTCACCACTTGAGGGCGTGCCACCAGCGATTGCGAGTCCGTTCGTCTTGGCAAATGCCTCAGTGGCTGGCCATGTTAATGCTCAAGCACAAGAAACTGAAATAAAGAGCACAACAATGATAACTATACGTTGGTATAAATGTTACTGATCTGCGCAATAAGCACGTTACCCTCCATCCAAAGGCCAGCCTAGTGCCAATCGGAAATCGACCAGTGATACTTGTTTGATCAAAAAATATCAAAATAATGCTAATTGGCTTAATCGACCAATATCTGATTGATAATAATCACTATACGTGGTTAGACTATGGTTTTTAGCTGGGCCATCAAAACATGATTGCTGATCAATTGATCATAGCTAATCAACAATACTCAGCCAGTTTATGGTGAATCAGCTAATGATGTATCGTCCATGGTAATTAATCACTAATTGTCAATCAGTAATTCATGATTTGTCGATCATTGCTTCATCAACCAAGACTCAGTCATGTTCAACTTTAGGTGATCTTGAATGATTCACCTGTGGGCTCTACAATCGCATCATCTGCGGCCCTTGCTTCCATCATCATGGCTTGCCCCATGCCCGCACCAGCCCTTTCAGCATGTGTGGTTCAACGTAATCTCAGACGAAGCTCGTGATCAACTCATATCAAGCCATCATTTGACAGAGTTTTTTATCCTTTCCCACCGCTTCCCACATTTCCGCTGACTTGTCTGCCAAAAGACGCGGCCATGCTTCCTTTGGCACCTCTGATGGGCAATGTTGAGAGTGCCCATGAGTGGCCCGGATCTCACTGGGTCATGTTAGCAAGCTCTACATAACTTTGGGTGGTACAAGCCAGCTGTTCTGCCAATCAAGCACCAACATGAAGAGATGTGGCGCCAAGGCCATGAGCATGTAAGCTTCCATGACGCTGCCTTTTCTTGCAAGGTGTAGGGCTACAGTAGATCCAAATGAATCAACCTGCCATCAAATTAATTAACCATAAACAGCTGGTGATTTACACCATCAAGTGCCTCTTGTATGCACACTTGGGATGCTTAGGCCCAACCATCACTTAACTACAGGGCCACCTGCCGCCCCTCATGCTACCCCCACCTTGGCAGGTGCCCCCATGGTGCTTGCAGTGGTCACGATTGGCTGATAGCCATCGCACGGAAGCTTAGAAGAGAGGTTCAAACACCTTCATTTCGGAAATCTCTGGCAAATAGCAAGTTGCACATCCAAGCACCCCAACCAACCCCCTTGAACCAGACCCCCTCCACCCAAACCACTCCACCCAAACCACCTCACCTTACCGGCATAGTTGAAGATCTCTCCCACGTGCTCCGCTTTCAACCGGGCCATGGACAGCTGTGCCCATCGGCACAGCGTGGGCACCGACATTTCGCTCCAGGCGCTGATTTGGCGCCTGGGCACCAGGTGGTAGGCTGGTTGTAAGCTGGGTGAAGAGGCTCGCCATAGGCTTTTCAAGGTGGTTTATGTAGAGGTGAGAATGAATGGAAATTGGTTCGTAGAGATGGTGAAACCGAATGGGTTTTACAGCTTGGTGGTGGATGGTGATGGATATGTGTTTTGAAGTGGTGATGGATGTGTGTATATGTGTTTGTTTTTCTTAATGGTTGACAGGTTTCCTGAGCGAATGCAATGTGCGATCCATCGGTTTCCAACTTAGTGCAATCAATACTAAGGCAAAATTGTGCCTGATCGACGTATGCCACTTGTTCGTGACATGGAGGATTCATCAATATGAACCTCATTGTCATTAGCAAAAATCTAGCCATTCTCAGCCACTCAGTATTAACATCGTTGTTTCTCATCTGCTGAGTGGTTAAAAATGGCTACAAATGGCTAATAGATGCTAGTAGAGTAGGGCTTAACCTCCAGCCAGCATCAACCACGACTCATCTATACCGCGGGGACCCCGAACCATCCAACCCACTGAAACCCTGAAACCTGCAGCCCAGCGTCGCTGCAAACCGATCCAACTCATCCAGCAGTCGCCGTGAGAAGCGTTGCACATGCTCAGCGCAGGTGAGCCTCTGTGGGACGACGGCTAGGCCGAAGGACTAGGACTGCCGCATGGTTGTCACCAGGGGTAGCCCTGAAAACCACGGGGGAATATAAGGACGCTTAGGACTGCCGGCTTGGCGTTGTTCGAGATGATTGCGCTTAAGAAAATGGCACACCATTGAAATGATCTTGGGAGAGCTTCCCTTCACCATCTTAAGGGTGAGGTTGCCCCGTCACCACGCCATACCATGCCTCGGTGTTTGATGCGCCGTTCGCACCGCCTCGCCCAGAAAGGCTGAAGATGCAGCGTTGTACCACACCTTAGGGCCGTGATGGGCCAAGAAGCTTGGGTAGTGGTCAATAGCGACAAACGTGGTTTAGACCACTACCTTGGTTTAATGATGATAAATTGGTGGGTGACAAAACATGGTTTATCATCTATAGCCACACCTTGCCAATCATGGCTTAATGATGATAAATTGGTGGGTGAAAAGCTGATGGATCATGGCAAATGATGGTAAAAAGCCAGGTATACGGTAATCATATAGACAAATAGTGGTGAAATGATGGCGCTGATGATTCATGATGGCCATGAAGGACAAAATAAACGGGAAGGGTGAATCGCAACTGTTGCGGTAGCATGCTGCATGCTTCATTAACTTATAGTCAGGGTTACTGTACCCATCGAGAACCGGAGGTTTCCCGGATATCCAGTTGGTGGCACCCCAGAAAGAACAGAAGTTCACCAACTGCTCGAAGTAGGGAAACCGCTGACTTTGGAGGTACCTCTCATTCATGCACCGCCACTTAGAGGAACGACTTAGCAAAATCACTTTGTATATATCTGCGTCAGGAAGCTATAGGCATTTGATAGTGCTCAGCACAAAAATTAGGAACAAACATGCTTGTGTCTCTCCCAAGTATCCCATCATAAAACCCCCAATGAACCTAATCATGTGTCACTCGCTCATCTGGTGAAACGCCTCCTTTTGCGTTTGCAAAAATAGCACCAGCACCGCGCAGCTTTGCCAGATCCTTCTTGGTGACAAAACTTCTAATTTCGCCCTTGTTCCTGACGGAATCGTGTCAGGTCTCGGGAAAGTCGACTATGATGTAAATCCCTGTGGCAAAGCAAATTTGAAACGCCATTCATCAAAACGAAACGAGCACTGTACATGGTTGTCATATGAGGGCTATCGCATGATTCCTGCATCAGGTCTCAGAGTTAAAAAACGGAAAAATATAAGAAAACACCATCCTAGTGAAGTCTCTTTCGAGAGATTTGGGCGTTCAGGCCAAGACGCTTCAGCAAGTCCAACACAGCTGCTTGAACATTGGTCGTGCCCCAAGCTCGCTTGGATTTTCCATAGCTCATTCCCACGATGCAGTTCAAACTAGTAGTGGTTTCAGGCCTTTAGCTATGGTAGTGCATAGCCACCACCGTATCGTGAGTCCAGCTGATCCCTCTGCGCGTCAACCCTTGAAATGTGGATGACTTTCCTGCCGTCCAGAAGTGCGTTGTACGTGACAATGTTCGGCTGAACTTTGGCACCAGGCATAGCCGCGAACAAGAACTAGGTCAAAGCTTGATGCCATTGACCCATATTGACACCCTCTCTGACATGCACTGATGGTTGCACTGTAGGTGATGACATCCGGACTGATCCTGGCCTCGTGCATCGCCTCCAACAAGGTCAGAGCTTGACGCCATTGACCCCCTTTCTCACATGCACTGATAATTGCACTGTATGTGATGACATTTGGACTGATCCTGGCCGTGGGCATTTGCTCCAACAAGGACACAGCTTGACGCCATTGACCCCCCTTCTCACATGCACTGATGGTTGCACTGTAAGTGATGAAATTCGCACTGATCCTTGCGATGTGCATTGCCTCCAACAAGGACACCGCTTGACGCCACTGACCCCCATTCTCACATGCACTGATGGTTGCACTGTAGGTGATGACATTTGGACTAATCCTGGCTGCGTGCATTGCCTCCAACAAGGACACAGCTTGCTGCCATTGACCCCCCTTCTCACATGCACTGATGGTTGCACTGTAGGTGATGAAATTTGGACTGATCCTTGCCATGGGCATTGCCTCCAACAAGGTCACAGCTTGCTGCCATTGACCCTCCTTCTCGCATGCACTGATGGTTGCACTGTAGGTGATGACATCTGGACTGATCCTGGCCGTGTGCATTGCCTCCAACAAGGTCACAGCTTGCTGCAATTGACCCCCCTTCTCACATGCACTGATGGTTGCATTGTAGGTGATGACAGTTGGACTGATCCTGGCCGTAGGCATTGCCTCCAACAAGGTCACAGCTTGCTGCCATTGACCCCCCTTCTCACATGCACTGATGCTTGCATTGTATGTGATTACATCCGGACTGATCCTGGCCGTTTGCATTGCCTCCAACAAGGACAGAGCTTGACGCCATTGACCCCCCTTCTCACATGCACTGATGGTTGCATTGCAGGTGATGAAATTCGGACTGATGCTTGCCATGTGCATTGCCTCCAACAATGTCAGAGCTGGACGCCATTGACCCCCCTTCTCGCATGCACTGATGGTTGCACTGTAGGTGATGACATCCGGACTGATCCTGGCCGTGTGCATTGACACCAACAGGGTCACAGCTTGATGCCATTGACCCCCCTTCTCACATGCACTGATGGTTGCATTGTAGGTGATGACAGTTGGACTGATCCTGGCCGTGGGCAGTGCCTCCAACAAGGTCAGAGCTTGCTGCGATTGACCCCCCTTCTCACATGCACTGATGCTTGCATTGTATGTGATTACATCCGCATTGGTCCTGGCGATAGGCATTGCCTCCAACAGGGTCACAGCTTGCTGCCATTGACCCGCCTTCTCACACGCACTGATGGTTGCGTTGTAGGTGATGACATCCGGACTGATCCTTGCCATGGGCATTGCCTCCAACAAGGTCACAGCTTGATGCCATTGACCCCCCTTCTCACATGCACTGATGGTTGCATTGTAGGTGATGATATTCGGACTAATCCTGGCCGTGGGCATCATATCCAAGAGCCATACTGCATACTGCCACTGTTTCAACATTGCGCAGGCTGAAATCCCAATTGTAAAATCGCTTCCATTTAACCTGAAAGTCCGGGCTCGCAGTATACTTGAAAATGCATCCACAATCAATTCAGGAAGGTTTTCCTCCGCAAATCTCTTCAGTTTGTTTTGAAAGTTGATTCTTGTAGACTCAGCAGCAAGATCAGTTTTGAAGCCCCTCTTGACTTTTGTTCCCTGACTTCTGCCACCTTCAGCAATTGCATCTCTGCCGAGAAGGGCGCTTGCAATGTAGCATGGCTCTTCACAAAACATGTATTGCTCGAGTGACTTTTTGCTGTTTGCATGAGTCCTGCCCGCAGCGAGCATTGGCTACCACATCCTACCACCAAAGGATGATTCTTCGTCAAAACCAAGAACCATTCGAGGACTGATAATTACACAATATCAGTAGCTGCTTTTACCGTCGTTGAATGATGCACCCCCAAATCTTTGGTTACCCAACGAAAACAAATCAATGAGGGATATTTAGGGATGGTTAGAGAGTAGCACTATGGACATAGCCACGTCAGGTCGCTGCCTTCACCGTTCTCGCCTGCTCTGTTCCTGCACGCTAAACTGCCAGCAAATGGCCATGTCTCAAGAAAGAAAATGGCTGCGGTCTCTCATTTGAGAGACATATCAGCGCCTGCTTTAAGCAGTTGAAGCGTTCGGCCGCTGGAAAACCCCAAGCATGTTGAACGATTCAAGGTTGATGATGCTGTGTTTTTTTGTTCAGCAGTCGCCACTGTGACCTACCATTGACCAACCATTTTGTCCGTTGTTGACCATCATTAACTTAGCATTCTTATAAGCTCAAGTGCCATGCTTAACCACCATGAGTCATATCCCGGAAGCTATCGTTCATGGCAATCACCTTGTTCCAAGGCCCACCCAAGCGTTCCAACCAGGCTGCCCAGGCTGTACAAGCGGGCTGGAAATTGTGGCCGATGAGGTCAGCCGTCTCATGCCTCATCGCTGTGGTCAGGGTCCCACAAAGCATCGAGTGTTTCCGAGGCGGCTAAGAAGGACAGTGGGATGCCCAGTGGTCAGACCCCCTGGTTTCAAAAGTTGGTTAAGTTTCGCCATTTAAACACTAGCTCTATCCACCCCAGCTGGTAGTCGGGTTAGACCAAATCCCTGGGATTCACTGGCCACCATTGGCCACCCTTGTTTTGATGGCCTTCACCGCAACAACTGCCATTGTTTCACGCAGGCGCGGGGCTGGTCCTCTACCAACAGGATCAACCATGTTTTGATGCTGGTGGAATCCCCGGGCTAATGGTTAAACCATGGCGAAGAATAGGCAATTAAGGGATTTAGGCAATTAATAATTAAGGATTTTACATCAAGTAACTATAAGTATCACCATTCGCTAATCAAAAACAAATAAAGAATGATGAAAACAATTGACAACAACGAGAAATGATTTATCCAGCTAGTTAGATATTTGCTCGCCCATACATGGTGTAAAACAAGCTAGTTGAAAGTGGGTCCTACATTGCATTTTTCAGCATCTGGCACAATCCAAGGCACTTCTGGTGCACATCCCAAAAAGAAAGCGAATCTAGTTTCCCAGGATGTTCATGTGCCAATTCTTAGGAAACGAAAATAGAATATCCAGCAAACATTGTAGTCGTCATCATTGGCAGCCATGGTAGTTATTCCATGTTATCACCAATTAGTTCATAACTGTCTTACCTTTTGAAACTAAGCTAATCGTTGCCCCTCACTCTCAGAGAACTCGAAACCACATAAGCTTGCCCAGGGGCTGATATGCAGCGACGAACTGGCCAATGTCACCCGAAAATCCGGCATCGTCTTCCAGCACCCAAACGAACTTTGGTTTGGATGCAAGCGAACCTGGGCCATTTACTGGATCAGATTGCTTGAATGATCTATGTTTCACTTTCTTTCAATCAGGGCCAAGGTAATTTCCGATCATGAACCATCATCAACTTCATGAGCATCTCATGTGTCAACGATCCTGCAACAAATCAATCCGCCAGCCGAATTAAAACAAAATACAAAATACTCACTACTTTATGGTCCCTTTTTGCTTAAAAACTAAACACACCCAAAAAAGAACAAACACATCATTGTATAAACTTTTGATGGGCCAATTTAACATCACTAAGCATGGATCTTACCACTACTCCTACCATGTAAAACAACATAGTTATTCATATTGTTTTGCTATATTATGGTTATGGTATTTAAATCTGTCAAAACAAACATGCGCTCAGACTCATATATCCCAAATCCATATCTATCACAACATAGCCCTGCATGTCTAAACCAAGTCTCTCGGCAATGAAGATAGCAGAAACCATATAATTTCATCGCCTCCCCAAGGAAACCAAACGTCCGTTCCAATTTGTCCATCAAATAACCATAAATGACAAACATTGTGTTCTATAGTACGTATCACGTGTATCACCACAATTGTACGTTTCGAGGGTTTACTCACGTTTGTTCATCTTCATATGATAACGTCGAGCTTATCGCCAACTCATACTAACATGTGACACCTGGAAGCTAACACATTAATCATGTGAATAGTTGTGAATATAAGTCATCAATTCTCGTGAATGATATCATCCATACTCACCTCATCACCTCATCATTTCCCTTCCAACTCACCTGACCTCCCACGCGAAGTCCCTGGGATTCCCGGACGCCACCACAGCAACAAGGCTTCCACGTGGAAGCACCACGCCAGGCTCTTAGGTCCCGGGAGCTCGAAGCAGTCGCGGACCTTGGCGATGCCATGGGTCACCCTGGCGATGGGGTGCAGGGCGGCTGAGCTGCAGAACTCCACGACTTTCATAGGTTCAACTCAGGAAGTTCGTGGATGATGGTCATAACTCCACTACTTTGATAGTTTCATACATGGTAGTACCTACTAACCATCTATTTAAAGGCAGAGTCACATCCAAATTGCCTTGAGTTATATCATCTATGAACAAATCTTCAATAGTTTCAAGCCACCGAAGAAGTTGGTGGATGATACCGTGGTGGCTGATGACCAAAGGATTCACCGGTGGCTTTCCGTTGCCAAACTCGGCCGCCAGCAAGGCGCGTCTTGCCGATCCGGCAACGCTGCACGGATCTCCGTCAGGACTGGGAACTGTGACGTCATCATACCCTGCTGGTAGGAGAAAACCTCAGCAAGCAGAAATCCCAAGGCCTTTGTTTGCAGAAATGGCTGAGGGAACATCTACCATTGAAACCCGTGCAACTGGTTGAATCAAAGCTTTCCTGTAGATTTTCCCATCCAACCAACCCAGCGATTTATGTGTTGCTCTGCTGTCCTTCGCAGATATGAACACAATTTCAGTTCCCCCAAGAACAATACAAACAGGAACAAACATTTGCCAAGAACCAGCGTTTTCCCAAGTGGCAATCGGGACCACATGATTTCTAAACAACCTTTTGGTTTTGCTGGTTGGCAGGTGCTCCCATAATGGATCATGCACCCGTACATGCCAACTCATGCAAATACTTGAATTATCGTGTCTCGTCAACCTGCTAATGCAATCATAGTAGACCACATCGAATCATGATGCCAGCGGTTTGTAAATGTATAAATACCCTTAGGTATTGCTGCAATAAACGCCACCATCATTCCTTTTTTATTAATGATTCCACTGGCGATCAGTGGAATGATTGTCAGCACTATCATAACTCCCCATCATTTCGATACCCCCCATCAAACTGACCTAGAAATCGAAAATTGCTAGTGCTTTGATCGAAAAACCCTGGAAACCAAACGCGATTTCTGAGCAATTTTCCATTGCCAGGTTAGCTTTACCGCAGACTCTTCCCATGGCATTCCCACTTTGGTGGCTTTTAGATCCCTTGCTAAAAGTCTAATTTTTAGTGGCTATATGGTAAATCAATCCTATCCCAAAAAACCCTAAAAAGCTAAGGTGGTAGCTGAGTTCTCCACCCAGCCACCACCACCAGCAAGTAACGTTAAACGAGGTCACGGTCCGCGTTGCGGCCCCGCTATTTATGAGCGTTCTGGTTTGTGGAGATGTCTCAAAACGCAGGTCTCGTAGCATTTTTAGGATGTGCATAGATATGGACATGAGGTTTTTCATTGGTATTTGCAGGACTTTGAGAGGCCACGTGAGGTTTGTCACACGCCTGCCATGATTTCGTCACATTGTCACAAAAGGAGATCTTGTCAGAGAGTTTGCTGCTGGCCTTTTTTTCTCATCTCTGGCGTTTGCACAGCTGAGCTGTGTCCTCCCACAAGTTGTCACTGTTCCTTCAAAACATGTAAGAGTACATGTGCGTGGACAGGCGTGGATTCACGTCCTTGCCCTTTTCCTTGGCATGGACCGCACCACCGAGATACTTTTTCAGATCCTGTCACAAACAATCTATTTTTCTGGGTTCCTATCAACTTACTCTGGCCCTTTTTGGGCGCGGAGTCCTTTCGAACCAACTGCATGTCCTTGTGTCTCACAGCATTGTGATTGAGGCCACGTTTCTTGCATTGATTGGCCCATGCTTTGCAGCCATCGGAATGCACATGTGACTTGTGAACCTTTCTAAAGGAATGCAATTGGCACGTCTGTTCCAGACGATCAAGCAGTTTGCTTGCCTCTATGTCGTGGAACCACCGCGCACACGTGGACGTACGTCAGAAGATCATGATATGATTATGTCAGAAGATCATGACCCACCCCAACCCCACCCCACCCCAATTACACCGGTGCCCATCGTGCCACGTGGAACCACCGCACACACGTGGACGTATGTCAGAAGATCATGATATGTCAGAAAATCATGACCCACCCCAACCACACCCCACCCCAATTACACCGGTGACCATCGTGCCACGTGGAACCACCGCGCGCACATGGACGTATGTCAGAAGATCATGATATGTCAGAAAATCATGACCCACACCAACCACACCCCACCCCAATTACACCGGTGACCATCGTGCCACGTGGAACCACCGCGCGCACATGGACGCATGTCAGAAGATCATGATATGTCAGAAAATCATGACCCACACCAACCACACCCCACCCCAATTACATCGGTGACCATCGTGCCACGTGGAACCACCGCGCGCACATGGACGTATGTCAGAAAATCATGATATGTCAGAAAATCATGACCCACACCAACCACACCCCACCCCAATTACACCGGTGACCATCGTGCCACGTGGAACCACCGCGCGCACATGGACGTATGTCAGAAGATCATGATATGTCAGAAAATCATGACCCACACCAACCACACCCCACCCCAATTACACCGGTGACCATCGTGCCACGTGGAACCACCACGCGCACGTGAAACTTGTAAAAAAAACATAAAGCCTGCGGGGCCGTAATTCGGACCGTCAGCTTAAACGACCATGGCACAACCTTGGAATCCAGCAGCTGGGGCTGCACCAAGGTGCTGAAAAGCTCGGCCGGCTGCCCTGGTTCGTCGCGGCGAGACCTGGGGGACCGTGGACAGCTGGATCTGGTCAACGATCGTAGTTGATTTTTTATGTTGACCAGATCCAGCTGATGTTGATTAATGTCATTGAATGTTGATTAATGACCAAATCCAGTTGATTGATCTAATTATTTCCATCGCCATCTGCATGAGTTTAGCTAAGGGAAGAACCTGAGAGAAACTGCAGAATGAAAGAAAGTACACGTCAAAGGGTGCTTGAATGATCTAATGGATTAGTCAATTTAATGTTGATTAATGATGATCCAGTTGATTGATAAATATTACCGTGATGTTAATGATGATCCAGTTGAGCTGGTTAAGTTGATTGATATGTTGATTGATGTGGACCTGGTTGAAACATATTAGTCAACCAATCATTTGCTAATACAAACTAAATATGGAAAATAAACAATGTCGGAAACCACCAACATGTGATTGATCAATGATGATGGCCATTGGTTCAACAGCACGGTTTCTTGTTTTCCAGGACTGGGTGATAACCAGTGGTTGATCATTGGCGGCGCCGAAAGTTATCAATGACAACTATATGATTTCGCAAAATGAATTAGTTGATCAATGATTCAATGATGATCAATGTTCATCACCATTGGTTGAAAACATGTTCTAATTTCTTGTCAGCCACCACTGGTTGGTTACCAATGGGTGGGAATTTGGTGCAAATATCACCTGGTGAATGCAGAACCATGCCCAATCAAGAAACACCTACTGCCTGCGTATGCCTACGCAAGGAATACCTCACAAGCCATCATTAAACAGACTGTATGCAAATTGTCACAAACTGCCAACACACTCCATGACAAAGCCTTCAATCAAGGATGTCCCTGCCACATGCCACATTCTTTGATAACTTTGGATGCGTTTGCTTCGAAACTTGGGATGTGTTCCAACCATCCCTTTGGAAGAGCAGAAAGAACAACTTTGAGATCAACAGCCATTTTCTTCTCGAGTGTTGTACATGATCAAATTCATCAACACCAATCACAACTGCAGAACCATCATTTGTAGTCATGATGAGCAGCAGCAATTTTCCAAGCTACCATATCGGAAAAAACTCCGTTCCTAGGTTCAAGAAAACCTCATGACGACAAGGGACTGCTCAATCGGGATCGAAGGCAACCTGCAAAGAGGCTATGCGTGACATCTTGTGATGCATGGTGCCCACAGGTTGTCCTGCCAGCCTCTCATTTTCAAACATAAAACATACCCCGAGCACTTAAAAAAAACTTTACTGTAGCAAAACCCAGCATGTAATTACTTCAGCGAAGCCATTCTAGGTGAATCAGGTTGTCTAGAGCCCTTCATGGTAAAATCCAAATCTATGCAAGAAAACCCTGACTAATCCCTCAGCTTTGTAATCATTCAGCTGCTTCATCCCCAATGATGTAGAAACCTGGCTCATGCACCGTCATCCCCAGTCATGATGCACGGGTTTCTCAAGATAGGGGATCCCCAAATCATCCAGTTTATTCAGCATGTATTGTAAACTGACAACCATTTTTGGGTCCATTATTTTGAGAAACGACCACGTAGAAAAACCTATAGATGGGTGTTTCTCAGAATGGGGTACCCCAAATCATCCCATATCAATCTGTGTTTCTTGATAACTTGATAAACCAACCATAACGATTTTTGGGCCCCTATGGCTTGAGAAACCAACATATATGAACATTACTTGCTTATACTTATTCATGATCATTATTAAACATTTAGTACTAATGTTAAACACATGTTTTGAGAAACCACCATAGAGTGCTAACCATCGTTACACCTATACTGCTTGGTGGTTGAACCACCCCTATGAAAAATATGAGTCAACCAACCAATTGTTAACAACTACTAGGGAAGATAATCAAAACGTCAATCAAACCACCAACCAACTAGCTGATTTTATCCATCATTAGTTGCTTCTACCCTACTATTAACCCTTGTTAGCCATGGTTAAAACCACCAACCTGCCATAGCTTAATCCGGTTCCTCCCCCATTGACCACCTCGGCTGCGCGACCACGATGCCCCGCGCCTCCCGGCGGAGCTTGGAAGGTCTCATCGGCCAAGATCCACAAAGGGATGCCCTGCCAACCGGACCCGGTGCGGCCACCGACCCACAGAAAAATGGCGGTGGTCATGGGTGTGGCCATTGGAATGATGGATGCAAGTAGAAAATAGCAGGGGATATAAACCACCAATGATCCAATAGCAGGGGATATATCCCATGATGGATGCAAGTAATTCTAAAACAATAGTAGAATGATGGACGAAACATCATTCCCATGATCCATTGTCATTGGGTGGTTTCTGAAAATAGCAGGGGATAGCTATGGGTCAAGATTAACCAACAACAAATGGTGGCTTCTCAAAATCAGAGACCCCAAAAACAGTTGGTTTATTACTATTGGATGATTTGGGGGTACGAGTACCCTATTTTGAGAAACCACCGTTTCTGGCCAGTGCTACAAATCAGGTCTAAATATTGGTATGATGGATGCAAGCAGTTTCAATAGCATCATTCACCATCACTATTTTATGAACCATGACGAATCAATCTTAATGATTATATAATCATCTTCAATCAATCAAACCAATCATTGACCGTCCTCAATCAATCATTCACCAATGATCAATCATCAACAATCATTCATTAACGAATTCATGAATCACCGGTGATGACAAAATAATCAACTATGACTGATATATAAATCAACCATCAACATCTATTAATTCTTTTAATCAATCACCGCTATATTTGTTGGGACGTCATCCCCAGAACCAGTGTTGCCAAGCCGCCAATGGTTCCAACTCCTGTGACCACTGCAGATGTCTCCGTAGCATTGCGTCGCTCGTGCCGCCGTGCACGCGCACTGCCACCACCGGCCCTGGTCGCAGCATGGCGTCGCTGCTGGCTATGGTCATCATGAACAATCAAAATCATTGCTGTGTCATTTGGAAAGCATCAACAATATAGAAACAAAATGCTATCCCAGTGACAAAGTGCATTCATACAGTAGAAATACACCAAATGGATTGGAACCAGTGGCATCGTCAGCAGAGTGAGGGGCCTGTTCCAATGCAAACGGCATGGATGGGCCTCTGAACAGTGCTGGCTGTTGACAAGCATCATTGCACCACATGCCCATCGGATCGCCTGAAACCTCTGGCACCAGTGGGAGGAAACCATCTCTGGTCCTCCTATGGCAGTGAGCATGGAACCGGTACCAAAAATGGGCGTCGCTCTGGTGTCTGGGGCATGAAGGAGCACATTCTTTGCATGCGCTGAAGAGGGAGGCTAAAACTCAAACAGGTTTGGTCGAGAATATGGACTTAGAACCCAGCGATGTTGCGCAAATGAAAATCAACCGATGCACATTTTGAGTGCTCAATCTTCGGGTCAGAACTATGCCGTAATAGTGCAGCTGTAGGGCGCTACCATGCTAGAGCAACCTAAATCTGGTCTGCTGGGGGATGAGTTACCCCTTAAAAAACAACCTACCTACCTGATCCTAAGGAATCCCAAAGATGCGCCGAACCACACAAGACAACAACGTAATTAAGCAAACAACATCACACAATTGAGATCAATTAACCAACCATGAAAGATTGCTCTGCCGATCTCTGCCGCCTGCGTTGGCCCCAAGCGCAACGTCGCTGGCACACAAGCGCAGCATGCTGCACCATTGCTGCGCAACATGTCTGATGGGCCGTGAGCGCCCAAAGCAAGGGCTGGTTTCTACATTGTGAGTGCCACTAGGCAATGGACCAATATTAACCAACCAATAATGGGGGATGATGACCAACAATAATAAGGAAAACAATGGTACAGGGGAAGCAGGGGTACAGGTTTTTGACCCACAGCCACTGATCTCTTAGAGACATCTCGTGCGAATCTGCGGTAGTGATGCTTCTGTTTATGAATTTTGAGTTCGGCAAACAATGCCGCGCAAAAAAAAAACACCTTTTTTTCTTTGTGGGGTTACGGGCTGGTGGTTTGAGACCAAAAACAATGTGAACAGTTTAGGGAGGCAAAATGTTGAAAACCCCCAAGTAGGCCAAGTTGAAGAAATCAGTGCGTCCCTGTTTAGTGATTTCCCTGGTTTCCATCTCGAGCTTCTTGTCATCGGTGCGCAGGCGCAGCCAACTGCATCTTTCCGGGTTCATTGAGCCCAGCTAATGCTGGTTTCACAGCTTCCTGATAGAAATGGAGTACATGGGTGATCATGGTCCCAATCATGGTCCAGCATCTTTAATGATAGAACACATCAAGTGATGAGGTCAAGTTCTACCAGCAAGTACACCACAAAACCTATGTGCAAAAATCCCATCTGTAAAATGATGAGCACGCCCTGGGTGTTCTACCCCGATGGTATCGCCTTGGAAGAAGGCAGCAAAAACTTTTCACCCTCAGTACCACATAGGCCCTGCCAGTTGAAAGTGGGGCCATCCTGCCCCCAAAAGTGCAGCAAGATCTTGTCGTGGCTTGTACGGGAACAAACCTAAGCTGGATCCCTCTAATGGAAATTTTCCAACTGACTGCTGCCAACCATAGGGTGCCACATGGATTGACAAAGCATAATCCGTGCAGCCTGCTGAAAATTGTTCAGATCTTTGAATGAGTGCATCGGATGATCCTATCCTGTCCATCTCTTCATTCTCAAATGTGCAGCGACCTACCGGGTCCTGGTGACACAACACAGCTCCCGTGTTGCGAAAACGCTCTAATACTGCCCTGTGTCCAGCCTTGCCGGCGTGCTCGAAGCCCTCGCTGACGCAAATGAGTTTCATCATCATCTTCTCCTGACGGGAAGCTGGGGGAACATGAGTCTCTTTCATCATCATCATCATCATCATCATCATCATCATCATCATCATCATCATCACCAGCACTTTCATCACCACATATCACCACTCATCAACCCTAGAGCTGGTTGCAGTGCCTTCTTCGTTTCTGCGTGCCTTCGTTCAAGCCTAGATTCCTGAGAAGCCCACCACAGTGAGCAACCTTCCAACAGGGTCGCCAAGCTGTCTGGTTGGGTCAAGGAGGTTCGGCCGCTCGCCATTTTTGGGGGGCCCTGCTGGGGCAGCGGGTATCATCAGCCCATCTATACAAGGAAATGGTCCATCACAGCCCATGGATAACATGTCGAACCCTTCCACTCAACCATCCTCAACAATAGTGTACCAATCCCCACTGGGGCTTCCCTGGTTACCTACAGAGGTAACTGGAAGGATTGGGATGGATACCCCATACCCCATACAATACAACATCGTAGTACCTAGTGCCACGTTCCGCCAATACTGTCACACATCACTGCGATTGCCGTCGTATCAACAAAAAAAAACGTCCAGCAGGTGCGCGTTATTTGATGGGAATCGCATTAATCCTTGCTCTAGCCCTTGGTCGAATCCTTTGACCTGGTGCCCACAGCAACATCACTGATCCTCCATCGAAACCCACTACTTTTCAGTTGGTTCGTAAGAGAATTTCCTGGGGGTCCCTTGAAATTGTCAGCGGGTCAGCCAACCTTGGGTCAGGTACTGAAATCATAATAAACTGCCGGAAGTAGATTTGGATCACAAACTGAGCATGGATGGTAGTGTTTTGAACCCTACCCTTCCAGTTACTTTTATAACAGGTAACCAACTGGTTCGGCCATTGTCATGTGGGGATATGTGGGGCTGGTTGCCTATTGAAAAGTAACTGGAAGGCTAGGATACCATTTTAACAACCAACTTTGATGCTGTGATTGATCTGTATCAGCTCGCCTACCGGATCCATCCCGTCTTCGAAACAAGCTGCACGCTGTTTTGCCACTGCCAACATTGATGAAAAGGGTTCTGCAGTGCCACTGCTTCCCGTGATCTCGATGTATATGAATCCTTCTCGGGAAGACGTATTCATGAGACATAGCATCAAAAAATCAGGAATCATCAGGAATCAATTCATCTGGAACAATAGCGACGTACCTCGCCATGTGCACCTCAGGATCGGCATGGGTCTACATCAAAGATTTTACCAAAGGTCGAGGCAGCACTGCAGACTTCCAGGAGGTCGCAGGGTCAGTGCTCGGGCAACGCAACCGGCCGAGTAGATGCGGGACCCGCTCTCAGGCTGAGTGGTTGCCAGCATCCCCATGCTAGTCATAGGGCAGCCACCGCCACCTGCACAAAGGCTCGAGCTGTCTACCTGAGCATTTGGAAATAAAACCTTGGTAGACTGATGTAGACTGCTTTGTGGTTGAACCACCCCTGTTAAAAGTCAACCATCTACTTCTTCGGGGAAAAAAATGTTTGAAACCACCACCCAGCTCCAACCAGTCCAATATTTCGGACCAGAAATCCATGTAACAAACCCAAACTTTGGACCAAAAACTGGCCAAATCTGGCCATGACATGCCATGAAGATCTCCAACTTCCACGGGAACCGCCTCCCAAGTCCCATGGCCACCGCCTCGATGGCTGCCGAACCTGGGAGCTCCCGGAGCGCTCTGCCGCGCCAGCTCCTCCTCTTCGCTGTAAAGATGCGATGGCCGCAGGGGAAAGCCGGAACGCCTCGGGGGAAGCGCTGCAGGGGGGGAACCACCGGGGGGGGCGGCGACCTGGTGACTTCAGGGGACGTGGCAGGGAATGACCCAAGGTCTTGGAGAAGGTTGGAGACACCTATAGTGCTCAGATGATTTGCAGCTGTTGGAGGTGAAGGGTGGAAGGTGCAGCGACGAAAAGCAAATCAAGATCATCCTTCCAGCCCCCTGTTGCTGGTTACGAGCACCTAGCAGAACAAGCCATGTTTTTGTGCACATTTGTGCGCGATATATTTCAAGGTCAACCAGCATCGCTTGAGAGGATGTGACTTTGGCACATCCAAAATGTTTGCTGTACACAATCATGCCTGAGGCTTGACCTCCTGGCACGGTCCATGTCCAACTGTAACGACGTGGGCAAAGGGTGAATCGATGCCTTTGGCACCTCCAGCGCGCCTCTGTTTTTGTCCAAAGTTCACTGAAGGCATCCCAAAAGTCTAACCAAAACATGTCAAAAAACCATTGATTGGGAAGATGTCAGGGTTGCATTTCATGCACCCAAGCACGAAACCGATTGAAATCTGACAAAGGCAAGCGAACCTCTTTGAAGATTCCACACTTACAAAAACAAGAACTAAAACATGGCATGTCATGGAATACTGAGCGATTTTTCCTGTAGGAACTCTGAATCAGGAGCCTGGTGTCACAGTGACATCATCTGCCCATCCCAAGTAGGGTTTCCAATGTTGACATTCCGATCGCCGTACGTCCAAGGATGTACCAGCAAACATAGGCACATCCAGTATCATCACATTGTTCTCCTCTTGGGGGTCAAAGACTGGCCAATGCGGCAAATCTCTGGCATTGGGGGTGCCATTCCTCGCCAGATTCGCCCAGTAGTGAGCCAGGCTGCTCATCAAAGTCCTCTCTCCAGCACTGGGGCGCCAAGGTCGTTGCATATACCACTGGGCGATGTATCCATGGAGGCCGCCAGGGTAGGGATATCCCGGTGATGTGTAGTTCAAGTAGTACATGTACACCCCGCTTTCAAGTCCCCCAGACACCACTGCAGCTTCCGCATGCAACACGCCTTGACACGCCCAGGCCGAGTCCGCGATGATGCGTGCCACCGTGCGCCAGTAGCCCTCGCTTTCAATGCGAGAAGCATACCACAGCTCCAAGTGGTCCGGGGTGATCTGAGAGCTTCCTCGACCAGAAAAGCCCCAACGGGACATGTCCTCACGAAACTCCTCCCTGGTGAGGTTGGTGCCTACAGGTCCTGATTGCAAGGTTGCCAGTTTGCAGGCCTCGCAGCTGGAAATGCCCACGATCAAAGGCACCCGATGCCAGGCCCCCCTGGCGATCAAAGCCAAGGGAAAGTCGCCCTGCACCGCGGCAGCAGAAAAGAACCAGCGCTTCTGCCGCGAAATCGGCGAAATGGTGGCATGCTGAATCAGAAATTCCGGATCAAAGCCTTGAAGACATGAGAGATCATTGGCATCCTCACAGCCCAGGGAGTGGGCATAATCCAAGGAATCCTTCAAGGACAAAGATGTCAACATGAAGTCGTCCCCCTGCCGTACCCGGGGATCTTCAGCTGCATGCCAGCCCTGGTGGCCTCCGGGGCTATCCATCCCTGCAGCCTGGAACAATCCCCAAGAGCTTGGCATGGTCAGGTGGGCAGCCACTGCTGCACCCCCTCCTGAACCTCCAAAGATCATCACCTGCTGTGGGTCGCCGCCAAAGTTGTGGATGTTTTCTCGCACCCACTGCAACGCCAGCACCTGATCCTGGATCCCCAAATTCGGTGGAGGTGACTCAGTGGCCAGAAAGCCCAGAACTCCCAAGCGGTACTGCGGTGCCACAAACACGGCGTCGGCGGCTGCAGCCAGCTTCTCGCCAGTGACGGCCCACAAGGTATTGAAGGCACCCCCATGGATGTTGAACAACACCGGTCGCAAGAGCTCTCTTGAAGATCTTGAAGGTCCAGGTATTGGCGCGTGGATGTTCATGTAGAGGCAATCTTCAGAAAAGTTTTGAACTCTCATCATGGCCTTCATCTTCTCGGGTTGCCAACATGGCAGCCTGCGTTTCACTGCTGTGTAGGTGCCCGGCCAACCGCGGTGCATCACGGGTGGCCGAAAACGCAAGGTTTCAACAGGGGGCTCTGCAAAGGGAACGCCCAAGTAGCTGATCGCTTCACACCGTGTTTCACGTCTTCCCTGTAACAAGCCTTGCTTGACGCGGATGGGCGGTGTCTCTGGCTGCATCTCAAGGCCATGGGCGATGCCGAAAAGTGTCCACAAAAACAGCTGCAGCTCCATCTGAGCTGCGTAAACACAGCTGGAATGAGTGAAAACCCTTGAGCCAAGTATGCTTTGGCTTCCATTCGTTGGTTCAGTTTGCAAGTGTTTGTCTCAACTTGCTACTGCGGTCCTTCGAACAACACCTATACATAGTTTTGATCTGAGGGTGTCCTTACCCTCTTCCCTTTTTACGTTTTCTACTGTCGCCTTCCCTGCAGCTGTTTTCTTCGGTCAAGGTATTCACTCATGCTGTTTAGATCAGAAATCAGATTCGAACCACCAAATTTGGCGACCTTTGCATGGATTCATTCAATGAAGACATGTGGAACGAACAAATGTCAGAAACTGATGAGCATGTCAAAACAAGGGCGGTCTGCATCTTACAAGGTGGAACGTCAATCCCAGAAACTTTGGACAAGATTTCATCTATTTTCATCTGGTGTCCATGAAACCTCGCTTAAAGAATGTAAAGTGATGTGTGAAGCGATATGGCCGATTTTTTTTTGGCCAGGGTTTTGCATGAATTTTGCCCTAGTACTGCCACGCATAAGCAAAAACTGCCAGGATATGATGATGACGATCTGTCCCCGCTATCTGCAGCCAAGGTTCTCGTCCAAACACGGGTTCTGCCGCTGACTCTCTTCGGCCAGCGTGCCTGCGAGGGAAGTCATGCAGGACGGCTGCCAGGGGCGCTACCGGCAACGCAACATGCTGACACTTCACTGGTGAAAGTCAGCGATGACGAGCTATGACATGTGACACTGCTCACTTGACATTGTGACATGGTTCCAGCAGGATTGGTATTTTGGATATTTTTGCACTAATCTGCTGTTCGAGATCTTTCAGTGACATGGAGCTGTCCATACATAGCAGTTGAGGTGCCGAATCATCGGCACGAGTTTTTGTAAGGTCAATTCATGGACCCACTGCAGCTATATCATGGCAATGCATCCGAAGCAACATCAACCGCAACCAAGAAATCAAGGAATGATGCGGAGGGAGGATCAAGAGTTGGCCGAAAAGCACATGTTATTGACACAGAGAGCAGCAATGCAGCTTTTGCAAGCAATAACAACCCATGTGGGTGTTTCTAGAAATAGGGGACCCCTACCTAAATCATCCAATAGTAGTCATTTATATCAATAAACCAACCATTTTTTGGGGTCCCCTATTTTGAGAAATACCCATGTATCACATGTGCTGAACTTCATATACGCTGCACATGTGCAGGGCTATGCTTAAAGATGGCTCATGGCTGCTTATGGCTGCTGCGGCTCATGACAGTTGACCATCTACCATGACTACTGATCGCTCGTTTACACTGAAGGTTTCTGACCACCTTCGTTGAAACACTCCTCGTTGGAATGCGGTTACCATGCTACCGGTAGTCCCAACTGGCCAAGCGACCGTAGGTGTTCATCCCAATGGGCTCGGGTAGCTTTGACCCAACCCGGGCACCAGCGGCCAAAAGCAGCTTTTCGATACTGGGGTGCCTGGTGTGGGGATGCAGCATTCATGGAGAACCCATGGGTGACCTTAGTAGAAATGCTTCATTTATTTGAGGTGAAAAATCTTAATTACTAAAGCAAATCTATGATAGCTAGAATGTAGCTAGGTGACATAGAGTTCGAATTGGATGTGATCTAACACTGCATTTCTTGAGGCAAACAATTACATTATGAGAACGCTACAGTAGCATATTCGCATCAGGCTTGGGTACGGTTCATTGGTCCTGAATCATCTGACATACATCTTTGAAAAGCATTGTGCGGCCGAAAGGCCCTCAGATGCACAGATTGAACTATGACCCATGCGTTTGCTTGCTTGATCCCTGGTGTTGCTGTTGCTGTTGTTGTTGGATATGATCGTGGCAAAAAACCTATTCTTATTCACAAGCATTGCATTGCAATTAAAACCATTGGCGCTTCCTAATCATGTTGATTAAAGAACTGAAGTCAACATGATGAATTAATCGTATGAACTCTGACTAGGTGTTCATACATTCACTACAACCATGATTAAAATCACAATCCCACTGCAGCAACCAGCACCTCTCCTCCATTAAGAACACCAAAGGATCAGCTTTGATCACCTCTCAAACTCATATCTAAGCATATAGTTGAAACTATCCCGGAAAATACCATGGTCAAAAGGATGAATCATCCCAAAAAAGCGATGAACAGCCCAAAATCCTTCAGAATCCACCCCAAGGATAGGAATTCCAATGGCTACAACCATCATAAACCCACGGCCACAAGCATCATAAACGACCCTTGGCCACCAGGACTTGCCCTGCACACCTGCCATTGTCACAACCGGCAGCTCCCCAAGCCTC
>VSDK01001818.1:536814-577522 GCA_009767595.1 Symbiodinium kawagutii | reverse complement strand
CCCCCTGCCCCCACTTTTGTTGCCGGCACCGGGTCATCCACTTCCCACGGCAGCTTGCCATCGTCGGTGTAGACATAGGCAGCATCCATGGCGTGCGGAAGTCTGTGCCCTGCGGGGGTCCAAGTTTTTTGTTATGTTGAGCTCCACTGTTCCAGCAAATTTGCAGCTTGAAAAGTGTCATCACTTGAATTCTCAGCCAATCATCTCGAGATCTTCCATGACAGTAGTCTCTCCAAAAAAGCCGTTTGAACCGACTTGTCAACCACGTTTTCATATATTATCTACTACCGTTGCCCATCACAAACTGGAATGACCAGCATACAAGCCACCAACATTGTTGACAACTTTTAATTAAGCATTATCAATTATCAATTCACTTATGACTTGTATAGCCAGCTTACGCCAGCTCATTCAACACAATGATTCGCGCGCAAAAGGGGAAGGGCTTCACAAGAATATGTACATCCTGTTTTGAGCTTCAGAAATGTGAGGAATCACAGAGGCTGCGGTCAGATCTGACAGCATCCCTCTTGACAGTTGGTGCGGCCGCCCGTGTACTGCCTCTTTTGATTCAAGATTTGCCAGGGGATTAACAAGAGAATCCTACATCAAGCTAAATGAACAATCCTGAGAGATTTTGTCAGTTTCCCCGTTTGATAACTGGCAGAATCCTTTTGCTTCTTCAGAGTGACGACGGTTGTAGCCGCGCGCAGGTTCAACCAGCGACAAACAAGGCTCACAGCTCATGCTGCAGCAGCGAGCGATCAACCAAGCACAGGAGTCCACTTGAATGTTGAGCTAAAGTGTATTCCCCACATGGTGGTTCCTTAAAATAGGGGTACCCCAAAAATGGTTGGCTTAGTACCAAATCAAACATGATTATTAAATATTATTAATGGATGATTTGGGAGCTCCCTTTTTGAGAAACACCCCGGTGATGCACAAAGAGTAACTTAAGAATAATTAATTAATTGCTTTGCTTCGAGTGATCCCCGCTGCCGACATATTTTCTAGCATTTGTTCTCAGCATGCCACATCTCTAGACATGTTTCTGACATTCTGGCTGGCATTCTATCTAGCATACCTTCTGGCGTCCTATCTGACATTTCTTCTGACAAATCATCTGGCATTCTTTCTGACATATCATCAGACCGTTTTTTCTGCCATATCTTCCGAGAGTCTTTCTGATATCCTATCTGGCATATCTTCTGGCATTCGTCCTATCTGACATATCCTCTGCCATTCTTTCTGACACATTCTCTGGGAAATGTCTGGCATTCTTGCTGACTCTTCTGACAGTCTTTCTGCCGTATCCTGTTTCCATCCTCTCCAACATTCCATCTGGCATTCTATGCAAAGAATCTTCTGACATATCTTTCGACGTTCTATCTGGAGTATCTTCTAACATTCCCTCTGGCGTCTCTTCTGATATCTTCTGACATTCTATCTGGCATATCTTCTGAAATTCTATCTGGAATACGTGGAATATCTTCTGAAATTTCATCCAACATTCTATCTGACATAGCTTCTGACAGTCTACGTGCCACATCTTTTAACATTCCTTCTGACATAATATCTCAGACATATCTTCTGACGGATCTTATGACGTTCTATCTGACACCGGATCTACCTTTTATATCTTCTGGCACCCCATCTGACATATCTGCTGATATATCTCCTCACATATTTCCTTCGGATATCCTTTCTGGCATACTGTTTGGCTTATCGTGTGGAATTCTATCTTGCAGATCTTTTGAGGTTCCATTTAGCTTTTTGCCCAGATAGAAATGAAACTTTTGGATGAATTCTGGGCAATTGGTGTTTTTTTCAGGAAATTGCCAGGAAACTGTCAACTTTTGATATTTTTGGAAACTTCTGGATAGTTGAGGTCCAGCAGGGCCTGCTGTACTCCAAAAATCATAGATACGAGTAGTTGAGGTCCGGCAGGGCCCGCTCTAGTCTGGAGATCGTAGTAGACAGGTCCGGGAGATTACGGGGTAGAGATCTGCCAGCACGGACAAGTATAGAGTTGAGATGAGTTGAGGCGCGACAGGGCCCACTGCCGAGCCAAGGCTGGAGGAAGAGCTAGCCAGGAGGCGGCGATGTGACTCTGATAAACAATTGTTATTTAACATCCTCACCTCAGAGTCAATTGTTTATCAGAGTTCAATTTAGGGTTGCTGAGTCAATTGTTTACTCTCCTCGGGTTCCTTTCTCAATTCAACAATGAGATGGTTGCAATTGGAATCGTACAGCAAAACGCGAACAAACGATAACAAACGGACAACACTCTTTTGCGTTTTGGACCTTTGCGGTGCGGTGGTGAAACAGGAGTCGAGCTCTCTAAATTTCCATGGACTACCGTTAAAACCATCAGCTGATCTACTTTGCCGGTGCTGATGCCAAGCAAGTGCACTAGGCAAATCAGGCGTCGTCGACAGGTCAGTATACAAACTGTGCCGGCCTTTTCCCCAGTGGATAGCCCTTCGCCCTCGAGCAAGTTATGATGCCTCCTGGAGCCAACGTTCACTAAGTAGCTGCATTAACTACTACGAAGATTGACATAAGTCGACCTTTTATCGACAACACGGAAGTGCGTGATTGCGCCATCGGAATGACCAACGAACAGCCTATCTCCGTTGCCGCTCCAAGTCAAACAGGTTGCCCATGGAATGTTCTCAGGCAAGGCTGGTCCTGATTCTGCCCAAATCTGCTGCTTGATTTCAAGATCATAAACCTCCACAGAAACATCTGTTGCAACAGCAAGCCAGTATCTCATAGGAGAGAAGGCAACGGAATTGACAGTAGAAAGTGCCAAAAGCTCGTATATCTTCACCCCCTCTTTGAAATCCCAGAGGATCACACGAGCCTCTTGGCCGCCAGAAGCAATCAACGAGCCATCTGGACTAATTGCAATGCAATGTACAACTCCTTGGTGCCCGATGAAGTCCTTGACGAGTTTCATGGTCTTGGCATCCCAGTGTTTCAGCTTGTGGTCCCAGGATGCCGACAAAAATTCACAGGTGCGATCTTCATGGGCCTCCTTTGATGACGTTGAAGGCACCCACTCCAGCGCAGAAATCCAGTCGGTGTGCCGGTCATCACACCACGATCCTAAGGTAAACTTGTTTTCGCCCAAGGCATTCCACACATGAATCTCGCTGCCACCAGTAAAAATCTGCCGGTTATCCTGTGATAGGATCACAGAGTTTTGCTGCGCACCTGCCCTTCCAGATGCTATCAACTCTGCGGATTCTGAAGCCAAACTCCAGATCTTCATACTTCGGTCCCACGAGCACGAGATGGCAAACTGTCCATTGCCAGATAGTCGGCAGCTCGACACCACGTCCCTGTGCCCTTTGCAAACCACTTTCAACTTAGCAGCGTCGTCTGGTACCGACCACAACTTCAACAGACCATCCCTTGAAGCCGACAACAACAAATGGGGATCCTCAGGCTTGTCTTCAAAGAAAGGATCGGCTATAGATAGGGCTGTAACCCAGGTGTTGTGGTTGCCAATGATCCCAACTTTTGTCAATGTCTCAGGCATAGCCCAAAGAACGAGTCGACACCAATCAGTTGATTTCGACGGAGTAGATCAATTGCACGTTACATGGCGCTTCGCTGCAAGCTCATTCTTTGGGTGACAATGAAGAATCATCTTGAGCCAGAAAGAACATCGCCAAAAATGGTGATCGGCCAACATCCACATATACTTTCGCCTGAGTTTTGGGACACGAGCAGAATCATGCCAAATCCACATTTAAATGTCAAAAAGCGTACAGGGCTGACTGTGACCCGCGGCCATGGCCTCTAGAAGAAAAATCCAGCAACTGGCTTAGAGCACTAGTATTTTCAAGCTTTTCTCAGAATGGATCATAGTAGCAATCATCAACTCAGGGTTTTGAAAACCCAAGACGAAAATCATAGGACTCGAAAGATGGCTTTTTTTCGCCAGGGCTTCCATGGGGTTTGCTTCCAATTTATGATTCATTTTTCAGGAATGCAGCACCTGGCATCCTACACCAAATGACAGTCCTCTTCCCCACGTCCGGTGGGCATCGTGTGCTTCATTGGCTTGAACCTGAGTCGAGACTCAGCCCCTGAAGTCCAGTGACTTGAGCCGTGAAGAATACCCCGACCCAAAGCTACTACTGCACAGTGGTCGGATATGGTTGGATAAAAAAGGTTTTCACCACAAGGGGTCACAATAAACCCTGCACAATCGCGGGTGACATAGGTAATATACTCCCATTTTAACAATCAACCAGGCCGGTTTTATCATGGCTCAAAGCCAAAACCACTGCTTGATGTTTTCAGAACTGCCAAGGTTATGCAGCCTGCAGCTGGCACCAGCTGTAGCTGTGGCGTGGTTCACCCAACTTTGCTCGAGTAATTGATTTTATCACCTCTTTGGTGGGGGGAAGCACTTACCACAAAAAAAACCAGTTATCACCCAACAGCTCTCCCTCTTTGAGTTACAACCCATCACTGCCAGGGCATCCTAGCAATCCGCATGGGCCCATGACTTGTGACGTCACCGAGCCACTTGGTCACGTACACGTCCACGCTTCCGTACTTCTCAGCGGCAGCATCCTGGGATGCGGAACTGAGGAGATAAGGAGGTTGAAAGTTGGGTCCCCTCCCACAACCGTGGGCTGAACAAGCAGAACCAACGCATCTATCTGAGCACTGGATTCAGTCGGAATTCTTGGAGCCAAGTCATCTGAGTCCGCAGGGGTTTTGGCTTCCAAGTGTTTCCAGCTTCAATTGGACTAAGGATCGGTGCTTCGAAACATGTTTGAAGCGCTGGGTCATCCGTTTCAAGGCAGTCCCATCTGGTGACAGTTTGGCGCCACACTACCCAGCACCCCATCACCACCCATGACCACGCTGCCCACGCCTCTGTGAGACCGCAGGTGCCGCATGGGGGCTGACTGAAAATGGCGCCTGGGGCATTGCTGCAGGTGCAGGGGGTGATGGGTAGGGAGTGCAACATCGCATGGATCTCGTATCTTCATATCAGGTATGGAGCCCAATGGCTGGTGATCCAAATAGGATGCAGAATGTACGTTTAAACACTCTTTAAAAAAATTGAGCGCCCGCGCATAGCGGCAAAAGAGCAGTGGAAAACAAGCAAGTACCTCAGAAGTGATATTTGGCCAATTCTACTTGGTAGTAAGTAGTAAATCAATCCAATCATGGATCCATGCTGGGGAGGGTGATTGTTCCGTGAGAATCAGCATCGCTTTGGTCCATCAGTGGGACCCCGCCGGTGGAATCTTGGGATCATCCTAGCCATGTCACGTATAATCGAAAACTCAATAAGTTTGGCCGCGCCATCCCGCCAGCAATAGGGGATCGAATTATTGAAATGGCTCTATGAACTTTGCTTTTGATCGGCTGATGACACTTGATGACAATCGCCTAAAGGCTTGAAAACCAAAATTACCTTGTTGCTGGTCCCCTTCATCTTTCACCTCCCATCCATCTCAACCCATGGGATTTCCAACGGTTTCGCTCCCGACTCCTGGATCCCCAAGCGGTGCCACGCCCTGCGGAACCACCGAGGCACTTGGAACGTTGTCGTAGTCCGGCTTTCCGGGCTCCTGGACATTGGCTCGATCCACGTGGCCATGAGGAACTCTAAGCACCTCTAGAGTCATCACCAGTTGAACGACCATTAAATAAAATGCTAACACATTTACAGTATCTATCTATCTATCTATCTATCTATTTATCTATCTATCTATCTATGTCTATCCATCTAAGCATATCCATCTAAGCATATCTATCTAAGCATATCTATCGATCTATCAATCTATCAATCTATCTATCTATCTAAGCAATCAATCAATCTATCTATCTATCTATCTAAGCAAATCTATCAAGCAATCAATCAATCTATCTATCTATCTGTCCATCTAAGCAAATCTATCTAAGCATATCTATCTAAGCATATCTATCTATCTATCTATCTATCTATCTATCTATCTATCTATCTATCTATCTATCTATCTATCTATCTATCTGTGTCTATCCATCTAAGCATATCTATCTATCTGTCTGTCTGTCTGTCTGTCTGTCTGTCTGTCTGTCTGTCTGTCTGTCTGTCTGTCTGTCTGTCTGTCTGTCTGTCTGTCTGTCTGTCTGTCTGTCTGTCTGTCTGTCTGTCTGTCTGTCTGTCTGTCTGTCTGTCTATCCATCTAAGCATATATCTATCCATCCATCCATCCATCCATCCATCCATCCATCCATCCATCCATCCATCCATCCATCTCTCCCTAAGCCCACCACAAATCCCTCGCGGCCACTCCTCGGAGAACATGGTCTTCGCCATGGCCATGCCCTCCATGAGAGCCACGGGCGTCAGCTGGATGCGATCCGTGACATCCTCGGTGACGGCGGTGCCCCTTGGTGCACCTGGATGTGAACTCGAGGAAGTCAAGGAACCAGAAATAGATGTGCTATTGAAACACGATGAGTATGTGTTTTGCGCGTATAGGAATATATGTGTGTGTGTGCGCCTGTGGGAGAGACAAAAATGCAATTAAATAGATAAATCCAAAATTCTATGAAAAAAAGTGCTCCAGTGTACTCCAGGAGGCATCAAACGGTAAAACAAAAGAGGTGAAAAATGTGCCATAGCTTGATTGAAACTACCGCATTCATGATCAAAACATAGCTGGTTGGCTTCAACCCTATGAAAATCAAAAATGTCAGGCAACCAGCCATCCCCAAACAGTGGGGAAAATATAAGACTGGCTTTAAAACCACCAACTAGATTGTTAGTTCTTGAACTAACTGACCAATGGAGGAGGGAACCATGCAACTGAGAGGGTCTGACTCTTCCGCTGCGTGCCTCTTAAGCAACAAATGGTGCCCCCAATGCCAGTCGTGCGGCGATCGCGCCATGCCAAGCTACGCCAATAGCGAAGATGCTGTCCACATTGGTGCGGCTGTACTCATCGACAATGATCTGCGCCCCCGTGAGTTCCATGGGCGTCGCTGCCACGCAGGTTGCCTACCCTTCCAGCTACCCAAAAAAAATAGGTAACCAACCCCAGTTACAAGAGCTGGTTGAAACCAGCCAGTTACCCACTATTGGCTGGTAACTGGAAGCATATGGATTGACAATGGCGTTGAAATATTTCCGACCTTTCTATGGCTAACTTCATATTTGATCACGATAAACATGCTTCATCAATCGCCGAAATGTCAACCTCAAATGACGCAATTTGACATGGAACATCATCAGCATCAAATCCCTTGTCGTTGCTGTTGCTAGTGGTGTTCCCCTCTGATACTGTACAGTAGCCATCATTAGCGACTCTCAAAAATGATGCTGATGGCTGGCTCGTCAATTCACTGGCAGCCGTCTGTCCATTTATGTCCAACAGCTAAGAACAAACCATGACCAATGATGATTAATGATTTAATCATTGGTGGATGGTAAAACATTGTTCTCTTGATGGCTGATGAATGGGAATGACGGAATATAATCAGTCAATGCTGAATCGCTATTCACTCATCTTGACATATCTCGATGGTTTGCTATCTTCATAAACCATGTTCACCGTGCATTAAACAATTGCTCATGTATCATAACCTACAGGATTATAACAAGTTATCATAACCAATAGTAATACATGAAATAGTTCATAATAGTACTAATCATAAATCTATCATATAAGAGAATCACTGCATTCGTTTATGATGAAATGGTTCATATAGTTCATAAAAGAGAACCACTGCATTCCTTCATGATGGTCCCACCGTGATTCTTGTATGATATATCCTTATAACTTATAACGAATGTACTCTACTATACATATATATATATATATCATATATGCTGAGTATACTATAAACTCATCATACTTGGTGTAGTAGTATATGGTCCTTATTCCTTCCACCCACCGTAACCCATCCACCGTCGCCGCCTTGCCGCTCTTGGGATCTGTCTTCACCCCCACTTCCTCCAGGCCCAAGTCCTACAACAGCGCACCGAGGCGCGCGGCGGGTCCTCCTGTGGAGTTTGCCAGGCATTTCTCGGGATTTTGTTGCTGCAAGTGGGTTGTTAACACATGAATTGCTTGTGGGGTTGTTGGTGGGATTGGCGGTTAAATCTGGTTATATACTTCTTATGACATCAGTAACAGCAGTTGGGTTAAGGGCCTAGTGTTGTTGTTGGCTATGGCTTGTTATTAACATATTTTTGGCCAGCCTCGGCTATTCTTTGACCCACGGATGGAATAGTTTTCAACAAGGACAATTTTTCTTGATGAAGCAATATCAGCTGATGATATGTATGTCTTGGCTTCTGGCACCAGGTGTGGGCATGGGGTTTGCTCAAAATGTTCCCAACCAATGTTGAGAAACTGACGAGAAGGAACATGAAGAGAAAAAATTGCGCACAAAACGGCCATGTCGCTCTCCAACCATGGCATCTGGGCGAATCAACCAGCCAAGCAAGCAAGCAACCAGGGGCACAAGCGATAGCAACCGTTGGAATATAGCTAATTAACAACAAATACAACAGAGCGACGAATCTATGATTTATGCTGCACAAGTTTAGTTCCAAGCATGTTGGGTCTCATCATATATATATATATATATATATAGCAGAGATCTGCCCACCTACCCAGCCCACTAACCAATCATGGCCGGCCAGGGATCCGCCCTCGCTTCCCCTCCTTGCTGCTGGGCTTTCTTCCCGTGGCAAACATGACCTCGCTGAAGGGAGGTGCCATAGGGATCGTTGGGGGCAGGGGTTGGGGGCAGGGGTCATCGTTCATAGGATACCTTAGCAGGACCTGCATGATTTCTCAATGCCTCGGGCGCCGGAAGAACAGATACATCAAAAAATGCGTGACATATCGTCTATACTAAGAGTCTATACGTCTCTCTATCTCTATATGTATACTATATGCCTATCCTATCTATTGTCATCTATTGTCTATCGATCTATATGATCGCTTCATGATTTTCAAATGTCTAGAACCAGAATGAAGGCAAAAATCAACAAACAGTTATTCAGCCACCAAAGCAACGAATGCTGGCACTGGCCAACTACGACAGGCCCAACACTGCCAAAGCATGGGGCAAGCAACGATTCTCCGGTTGGTGATTGAACCGCCCCTATGAAAAATGTGAGTCAACCATTTGTGAGTACTTTGATTGTTTTTAACTAATCACTTAGCAACCATGATCAGCAATGAACTACCATAAGTGGGACATACCATGATGCTTTAAATCACCAACCAGTTCTTTCATGGCTGACCACTTGGATGTGCACCGCTCGTAAGTGGTCCCAAACCGTGGTTTTTAGATGTTTTTAGGGCTTAAAAGCTACCCTATAGCGCTTATAACCATGGTGAATTAACCCCAGCTGCACATCCAAGCACCCACACCCGCCCCATTTCGGCACATCTTTTTCTCTCAGCTTCGACGCAGCTGTGGCCGGGCGAACGGGCCGCGACTCGTGGTCGTCTCTTTGCTCCACCAATGCCAAGTTGGGACCTCGGATCAGGTGCAACGAAGGTCGGTGAAGGTGGATGAAGATGGCCACTTACACTCCTGGGAAAGCCACCTGGACATGGAAAATCCACTCATGTTCATCCATTTCTAAACGGTTGACCTATGGAAAATGCATGAAAATGATGTGTTTCTCAGCTTCCAAGTGAGTTTGCCGAAGGCTAACCCTGCCAAATCCACCGAAAATCATCAGCCTTCAGAGAAAGTATCTGAGGGTTCCACCAGTTTAGGACAGCCAAGCGACATTGATGAAGGCCCAGTTCTCGAGCAAACCTGGTTGCGGTTCGCTCCACCAACCGTCATTGGGACTGGTGGGTATAGCTAAGCAGCACCACGACTGGATTTATAGTGGCTATATACTATATAGTCACTATAAATCCAATCTAGCTTCTTATACAAACATGATTGGATTTGTTTGAACTTGCTTGCTGAAAAGCATGTACATGTCAGCGACTGCAAATGAGCGAAGTGGAACATGATGGGTAAATGTCGGCAAGAATGAGAGGCGTTGGTCTAGTATGAAATTTCTGGCGCTAAACCATTCAATCAGAGTCATCTGCGAAGCCGCAGCTGTCCATGACTCACATAACCAACCAGCTTTGTGCCCTTGCCACACCCCAAGAAAAGGAGCTGAATCAGGTGCCCAAAGTAAGCAACAAGTAGGGGTATCTCATCATGTTGGCCAGGACCCACCACAAGAAACCTTCGAAACCTCCACCAGGTGTGACTGCCAAGGCTAAGTCGTTGTAAAACGTGACGAAAACACACAAACTAAGTGGCAATGGGCGCGGTGGACTCGTCAAGAAAAAACACCAACTCAATATTACAAGTCGATAGATTCGATCTCTCTGACATCGTTTTCTCTGCTCGTGCAAGAAAGTACTAATAAGCAATGTTATCGTCAATTAGTAGCTATCAACAATTGTCACAGTCATAGTAGCTAACCACAAACAAGAACCAGTGGTTAGAAGTTAACCACAGTTGATGAACCATAATTGTTCAACACAAACCAAAGACCACGATTGTTCGCCTCATCCACCAACTACCAGCCAGAATTGTTCACCCAATGTTACAACGCGTGGCAAGAAAAAAGGCGACGACTGCCACTTGTTCCGTGGTTGCTCCAGGGTTTTCAGGCGAAAAACCCTTGTTTTCCTCTGGTTTTCATCCGAAAAACCGTCGTTTTCCTATGGTTTTCACCCGAAAACCCCTGGTTTTGCCCTGTTTTCCCCTGGTTTTCACCCAGAAACCCCCAGAACTGCCCTGGTTTCCCGGGCCATCCCAGGGGCCCCCGGGCTCACCACGGATCGACCTCCCCATCTCCACCAAGGTGCTCCAGCGACACCACGGGAGGTTCCGAGACACCGAAGCCCATGAGCAGCTCACTGGCCATGTCCACCTGGATGGACAAAGCTGTGGGAAGTGACTAGATGGCTATATTAATCAACCAATAATAGCTGGTTGATGGTTGATAATAGGGGATGATAACTAACAATTATAGGGGATATATACCAGCTGTATGGCTGTGGGTCAAGCAGTTAACCATCAATAATGGCTTTCAATGACCAACCAAATCAAAGGGAAAACAATGGTTAATAGTAGGGGAACCAGGTTTCTCAAAATTGGGAACCCAAAAAAATGACTATTGAAGGATGATTTGGGGGTACCCCTATTTTGAGAAACCACCAAATGAATAACCTATTGTAACCTATGGTAAGTGTATCAACTGACCTATGGTTTGATGATTAATGATGAATGTTAATGATGGTTTTTGATGGTTAATGAAGGTGGTTAGTTGGTTACTGATGGTTGATCTATTGTTAAATGACTAGATCACAATGGTGGTGAAATAGTCAGTTTATTGATGGTAACCACCTATTGTAACCGACTTCAATGATGGTTGAATGACGGTGAATGGATGGTTAATCGATTTGTTGATGGACAGACCTATGGTGACGTGGGGGTTACCATGTCAATCATCCACTAGTAATCATTTGTTGTAATAATCCAGTCATTTTTGGGGGTCCCGTAGTTTTGAGAAACAACCACATGGGTGATTAATTCGATGTTCAACTGGTCTTGATTGTCAACTTGGGAGGGTCAATGGTATGTGGGTCATTCACACTTCGGGCGAAATGATAGCGAAGGTCAACTTCAAATGGCAATATATAATATATGGCATGTGACATGGGTCATTCGCACTTCGGGTGAGATGATAGTGAAGGTCAACTTCAAAATGGCAATATATGGCATGTGACATGGGTCATTCTGATAGTGAAGGTCAACTTCAGATGGTGATAATAGAAAATTCATGGAGAAATCGTGGTTCGCAATGGCGAAGAAATGGGTGAGACGAGTTAATTGATAGTTTTTGGATGCTTTTAATGATTACAACATGGCTATAATATGTCGTAACAATGTTAAAACCATCCACGGTTGACAATGATTATTGGTCAGCCATGGGCTATAGTTACCAACTATGGCTGCTAATGATCTTTGTGTGACTCTTTGGTGTATCATTTTTTCCCACCGGCCGCTTGGGTCGTTTAAAAGCCAAGCAACCAACTAGTTTCATCCAGTTTCCATGACCACTCTTGCCGCAATATGGGCACAAATCCATGAATACCAAGCATACGATGTTCCGTGAACATCCGAGGATATCCCAAGAGCTGGAGCTGGACTTTTCCATTCATGAAGCCTGCCCTTTCTCAAGTACAAAGAAATCGGTCTGGGGAACCAATTTGGAACCGGCCACGCGGCGATTTTTCTTCGCATGAAACAGCGGTCAAGCGCCCTCGAATGGTGCCAAAACCAGCCGACACTGTGGGATGATGGGCTGGGAATCGTTGCTATGCCAAAGAAGTTTATAGACTTTTTTGCTGGGGCGTCCACCGGCTTGCATTTAGTGGCTCATGGAGCTGTGGCAAATAGTTTTTTTCGGCCAATATTTTGCAGCACCCAAAACTTGCCACCACTTGACTGCTGTAGTGTGACCTGCACAACTGACAAACCACTCGATCAGGTAAAATGCATCAAGAGAAACAAGGTTGGGGTAGCTGGGGTCAATCCGTTTTGGGACAAGCAAATGCTTGATGCTGGCATATGCTGGCTATTTTAGATAGATAATCCCAAAACATATTGTGGCTGAGGGCCGTGCCAGTTCCAGATTCTCCATTTTCGGATAGTGCACTTTCCTCAGCGTCGGCTGGGAAACTCGCCGACAAAGGGTGGAGTTCCAAAAGGCTGATTGAAACCGGACCCCGATCCTTTTACCTTAATGTGGCAAACCCAGGGAAACCCAGCGATGCCATATATGGATTTTATCAAAATAGCAAAATAAACACATGTTGAATGGAAAGAAACCGTTCCTTGGTACCGACTTGCAACTTGGTTTCTGAGGTGGTCCAAACCCTTGTCTGAAGAGACCCCACTGGTTCAACTGAACCATTGCCCAACCATGACCAAGTCTCGGACATGCAAAGCAGGGCTCCTATGATTATTGTGTTGTCATCCTGGTTGAGCCGGGTCATGCATAGTTGGCATGTCTCACCTTGACTACTTGACTCTGTGATGTTGTTATTTTAGTCCGTTTGTGGGCGATGACTAAGTTGCTCCTAGCTTGGTCGCGTTTGTTTCTTGATGGTTAACCGTGAGCCCAAAATATCAACCATTTCATGGGTCCATTCACCAATTGACGCTAGTGATGGTCAATGCTACTGGCTATAAACCCTACATGAAGTGACATATTGCAGCAGACTAACCATATTGATAATCAAAAACTGATCAACCATCATGTCCAAATTTGGTTTGGTCATCTTCCCTCAACTAAAGAAGCACATTGAAAGTCAAACCTTGGGTCATGATCACATATTCATTGAGTCTTTTTTTTGTAGCACCCAATCTTTCCCTGGCTGGTGGTTGCGCCACCCCATGAAAAATATGCTTGTCAAACAACCATTTCGTAATAATGACCAGGCAAAATAAACATGTCAATCAAACCACCAACCAGTTCCTCTACTGGTCCTTTGGACCCATAGCCCACCATAGTCTTCAGCCACAACCGACGCTGACTTCCAGCGGCCGGCTGGGCACTCCAGATCTTCATGACAGCTTCTCTGAGCAAATATGCTTAGACACGTTCCATTCATGCGAGGTTGACTGCCAAGTCAATGTGCGCATTTGGGTGCGTTTGGTGCATGTTGACTGCCAACCATGTGATGTGTGTGTGTAGCCCATGTACCATGGTGTATCCACATCTATCCAGATCAATCCAACTATTTGTGGTGCCCCAAACTCCCCGTGCCAAAAACAGGGTGGAACCAGCCGGCACCAAGGGGCCCACCCAGCCCCGGTAGCAACACCTCATCATGTCCAAAGATCAAATGCTGGAGCAGCGAGGCAAAGGCAGCTGCGGCCAAGAGTTTCAGGCTGCTTCTGGAGGCCTGAGGGGGTTGGTACTGGTTAACTGCTGGTTAGTTATGGTTAGTGAGTAGCAACTACTGATGGTTCTCGTTAATGGTTAGTATAAATGGTTAGATTGGCCATTATTAATTGACGGTTAGCAATCATTGGTGATAGGTTAATACTGGTTAACATCAATGGTTAACGATGGTTAAGAGTGGTTATAGTACTGGTACTGGTAACTGATGGTTCGGAATCCATTGTTGTCATTAATGGTTCATAATGGCTAATCTAACGAACTATACTTAATAGCGGCTAATCCAACTGCCAATGAGGAATGAAGAGAAGTAAAAGCAGTAAACTACCCTCTGGTAAACTGGCCTGGAAGCGAAACCTTGCATAGGCAAACCATCTCTAAACGGTGGATTTTCCACTCCCAGTTAGTTTACCAGAGTGTAACCATCAACTATTGGAAATCGAGAAGGACTGACGAGTCACAGGTGGTGTTTAATGTTGTCACATGGTAAACACTGGTGAATCATGGGTACAAGCTGTTAGCAGCGTGAACAGCCGATGGGATTCGACGCATTGCTGGCAACTTGATGGTTTTCACCTGAGACTGGTGATCAATGATGCTTGGCCCATGGTGGCTCATGATCATGAATGACTCACTCACTGACAGCAGCTGTCGGTTGATGAACACGGTTGAAAATGCTTGGAAGGATGGGAGTTTCCAGTCAATGATGTGTTGTAACAATGGTTGATTCACAAATATTCACACTAAAAATCGTGACCATTCAAGATGGCCATTCGTGGATGACAACCAGCAAGGCCCAACAAAATCACACATTCAGAACTAATTATAATAATAAATTGATCCTGTTTCACGCCAATGATTTCTGGTGGTGTAGTAACTGAGTGATGGAACCCCCTGGGTGACCACCTGAGATACCGGGCCCTGCACCGCCCGTCCGACGTCAAGACACCCACTTTGCAGAGGACAGCGCGTCCGCCGTAAAGAGTCCCTCATCGTTCAGGATCGTTGCTTCTTCCGGTGACCTGGTGGAGCTGGCCGAGCGTTCCATGCTTCACCACGCGTCTTCCAAGGTGTGGGGGCACCACGGATCGAGAGATGAGCAACAGGTGGCGAAGAGATATGAAGGTGATCCAAAAATTCCAAGATGAGCTTGAAGCAAAACTAATTTGATTGGCAAATTTTACGGATACCCTCATTTGAGGGTAGAGCCAGCTTCCCATCAGGAGACCCTGTCGCAGGATCCATGCTGATAGCATGGAGGTACGTTTCCCATATTAGCCATGATTCCAAGGCACCCCAAATCCACTCCGACATGGTCATCTTGGAAAAGAAATGGTGGGCTTTCGAAGAGCATCTCCCAAAAAAAATTGTTCATGTTATTTTTGACGTCTTTCTTCTTGTTGACAATTTTCCTATATGTATATCTAAATGCTAAATAAAAAAGGCCTATGCAATGAAATTTCAAATATCTAAAAATCTATGAAGGTATGGCAGGGGGTCAAGACCCTGTACCCCTGTTTCCCGCATCATTAACCATTGATTCCTCATTATTGGCTGGTTAATGCTGACCCATAGCATGTTAATCATGTTATTACCAGCTATTTGCCACACCTTTCCCCCTGGCAAGGATCTCGCCACGAAGATTTCCCACGCCCAAACGAAATGCCGCGCCTGGTGACCGGAAGACCTTCCAGCTGTCCCAGGAACCTCGGCAGATGGAAAAAATCTACGGTTGAAACCCTTGGTTCAACCAGGTTGAACCATGCATTTAACCACCAAATAACCAGGTTTAACCACTGAAATGCCACCAATATGATAGGGGAAAATTCAATGACAGTTTTTTAATTAATAGCAACTGGTTAGTTATACATTGGTTGCTGCAACTAGTAACGAACAAGTGCTGGAAACCCAGGAATATTGTTTCCCAGAGGGTAATCAAACGCACAGTATGGACCAGCAACATCATCCTCCTCCATGATGGGAGAGCCCCTCCATTCTTACCTTCCAGGGGTCGTTTCCCAAAAGGATAACCACCAATATTCAACTATATTCAACTATCATCAATATACATTGAGCATCAATTCACAACGATATTGTAACCACCCCTGACCCCTATTAACCATGAACCGACCACTAAGTAACAACAATTTGCCATCATTAAATCTAACTAACCATCACTCAACTACTACTATCTACTACTTACACCTACTTAGTCACCATATCTCCCCATATCTCACCATGCACTCACCATCCTTACCCTCTCCAACCATCACCACTCAACCACCCTCCCCCCAGGAGTACGCTGCCGCGCGGCTGCTCCTCCGAGGTCAGCAGCATCAGCAGCGCCTGCCCGGGGCCACCCGCCCCCCCGCCGCCTGCCCCTCCTTGCCGCCGCGCGCCGTGCGTCCCACGCGATGGATGTACTGCTGGAGGTTCGCAGGCGCCAGAACTTGGACCACCAAGGTCACCTAGCCGTTGCGGGCGGTGGATCTGAGCTGCTGGGGTGCTGCTGATGGATCTGACCATGGTGGTTGGGTCAGTGGTCCGACCTGATGGATGGTGGAGCTGCTGGTGGACCAAGTCTGATGGCTCAATTGATGCTTGGTTATCAGGGTTGGGGGTTATGCATTGAGGGTTAGGGATTATACTTGGGGACCTACTTTTCAGCCGGAAGCTGCTTGGCTAGATGTGATTCCCGACGCATGAATCACATCATTTAACATTAGGCAACACGTCAATAACCACTCTTATACATGCACCATGTCAATCACCATTTGGCATTGACCACGCTTGGTAACCTAACCCCGTCTAGTAACCATCCTATTGTTGACGACCAGCACAATGATCACCCCGCTACCAGTTGAACCAACCTTGCACCATCCATCAGCACCGATCAGGTTGAGCCACGTCAGGGTAGTCCATTCCACGCTCCGAGGAAGTGGAGGTGAAGAGCAAGCCACACGTGGCGTTGGCGAACTCCTGTGGAAGATCCAGCGGTGCCAGGCAGGATGCCAGGGAGATTCCCAGGCAGTGAGGCCATGGTTTGAGCTGGATTATATATGGTGGTTTGTCAAAATAGGGGGCCCCAAAAATGGTGGGTTTATTACTCACAAATGACTATTAAAGGATGACTTGGGGGTACCCCTATTTTGAGAAACCACCATATGTGTTTTTTGATTATGTTCGATCTGTCCTCAAAATGAGCGTGTCGAACAAGTCCCAATTTTTTGCTTTGCCAAATGTGTGGTGGCCCTGAATTGAACTTCCCTGCTTCGACTCAATGTGAACCATGCCACAAAACCTAGAACAGTTTTCAACGAGCTGCATTTCTTTCCTCTCATCTTTATATCAAAACACATGCGCCCGAAAGACTCTCCCTCTGCCCTCTGGTGGGGAGTTTCCCATGTTTTCCAGGGCATCCTCCTGGGCCACCATACGAGCGCTGGGCGTGCAACGCGAGTGAATCTGAAGAATCCTGAGCTCAGGAAGTCTCTCTCGGCGGTTTTGTGGGGGTCCTATGGGCTTCCTGTGGGCTTCCCATGGGCTTCCTGTGGTTGAGCCAGGCCTTCGGAACATCTGGGAGGTCCAGCTGTTAATAACCAGTTTGGGATGGTGGATTCAACAGCTATGGGAAAAGTGGGGTCCGCTTGTTACCTGCTGGGTCTTCCACGGGCAAATCGTGGAGGTGAATCTAAGTGCCACTTGGGATTTTGACCTAGCATGGGCAGCTTGATCATGAAGTATTGTTAACAGGACGACTAGGCCACTCACTGTAAATATACTGGCTGACTCTTGCCATGATCAACCACTACTAACCATCAACTCACCATCATTTTGAGCACCATCCGCCATCATCAACTGATGCGACTTAACCTCCCCCAGTAGCTCTTTAGCTTCCCTTTGACACAGGGATACCCCTGGCTCCTTAGCCCCCTCCCAACCACCAGTCAACCATCCTCCACCACCACTGCCTCCCCCCATCCACCAGCGAGCCCTGCGTCTCCTCATCTTCAGCTGCTCCGAAAAGAGCGTGGCAGCGAAGGCCGTCAGCCGCGCCGTGGGGAAAAAGACCATGACCTGCGCCGCAGGGTGGGCAGCCCGGCAGCCGGTCATAGGGGGGGTCATCTCCCTGGCTATTCACCCATGGGGATGAACAACCCAGCGTTCATAATCCATGATTGATGGGAAAATCTATGTACATTGGAAACTTTTAAGTTCTATAGGTCAAGAAATTTTCAAAGGAGATATCCTCCTATAGGTTGAGCTTGATACTGGATCAGCTTGCAAGGGGTTGGATTGCTATGGTAGCTAGTTTGTGGGTACAAGGTATGACCAACACTTGATTGCTAAGGAATGGCTAAGAATTACTGCATTCAGTCGCAAATTACTATGCAAATATCCTCAATGGTTGAGAATCGCTGATGGTCAGCAAGAACCCTACACTTCAGGGTGACCAACAAGCCAGGGGTAACACGGGCTCATGGCAACTCAATGATGAAGCGCCTACATAGCGCTCATCGAACTTAGTTAGTGAAAAGAAATTGGAATACAACCCGGATGTCCTCGGGCGAACCAATCATGGCAGGGAGAGCTCCATGCCGTTCTAATTCGAACTCACCCTTTTGAACATTAAAAATAATACGAATACGCACATAGACAGCCCTACAACGCGGGACTAGCCACCGGGTTACCCCCATAAAGCAGGCCCAAACTCAGGGCCATCTGCCACGAATCAATCCAGTGGGACTTGCAACAGCGGCAACAGATCGCCTTGTAGGACATGGGTTTGTCCCGGATCGCCTGGTCCAGTACGTTCCTCCAGGGCACAACAAAGATGGCTCAGCCAAGGGGGTCATGGTGACTCTGTGTAGTCATGGTCCGCCCCAGTGGCCGAACCTTTGCACAGCAAGGACATGAAACTCATTGTACCAAAGATCAGTTTGTAGAAACTGAGTCTTCACAAGCCAATACTTCTGGTATTTCAATGGTTGTTCGGCGGCGGCGGAATGCCAAAAAGGGCCTTCTGCAAAACTACAACTGTTTCTTTGTCCTATACCTCCTACTGTGATGCATGGGTAGGGATGGGCCAGTGATATCAATGGGCGGGCTTGTCCTTTACACCAGAAAATTATCAGTGCCAACCTTGGTAAGTATACACCGATTGTTTACCTGTTCCAAGCCTTTCAGCCCACCAAAGTTGAACATGCTGGTCAACCTCAACGAGTTCACTCCTACTTCAGTACCACGAACCTAGGAATAATCTGTACCCCCTCTAGTTCTAGTTCCTTATATTCTGGTAGCTATGGCGTAGCCACTGATCATTGAAACCCCAACACATTCAATTGTCTAACCGATGCTTGCTTCCAGCTCCACCCCTGATTGCTTCACAGTTGCCGAACCCACCAGGTCCATCTAACAGCCCCTCATTCATCATAAGGATCCAGCCACAGATGTCCATCAACCATCATGAGCCTACAAATGCGATCATCATCAGTTGGTGAATCATCGCTAATGCATCATCAGCCTGGTTGATCACCATCCCCAGCCATCACTAACCACCATCGGCTGGTATTATGCACCGAGTGTAGCAGAGATTCATCCATTGAAAACACCATTATCCAACATCAGTAGCCATCCGAGCAAGCATCGTTTATCATGCTGTATCATCATGGACATCATAAAGGTGCCATCTTATGATTGATCAACCCTGACTCTTCATCATCAACCCCATGTTTACTGTAGCAATGTGTCAATTACGGAGAACACTCATAGGTTTCATGCTGCTCCACATCTGGCTCCTTGCCGTGAAGTAAACATATAGATGTGTCAGCAACAGTGAGGTTCAATCACTACCGTTTGCTTAGTGGCCACTGCTGCCACCCTCTGGCAACCGCTGACCTGGCAATGAAAAATCCATCATCTTGAGCTGATTTCCAAGGGTTCCCCTCCCTAAGGGGCGATTTTCGGTAGCCCGCGCAGTCGACCAAAGATTATGATGATCATCAACCATCACCAACCATCACCAACCATCATCAACCATCATCCACCCCTATAAACCCACGGTTGCCCCTGTTGCAAAGCTCACATCCGTAGGTTGCTAAACGCACGCTCCCCACACTCGGAGCCCTCGCTGCCTCAAGGCAGTGCACAGCAGCAGGGGCGGCACCAAAGCCACCAGCTGCTCCACGGCCTGGGAGTTATCAGTTTGATGATGACAGTTGATCAGTTGATGAAACTGATAACTACCAGTCATCATATCAGTTTGATAAAACTACCAGTTATCATATCAGGATGAATTTAACTATCAGTTATCAAACTGATAACTAGCACTGGGTAGAACTATCAGTTATCAGTTTTGACAATAAAACCAGGTAAAACGATCAGTGATAATGACAGGTAAAACTACCAGTTTTGACTTTGACCAGGTAAAACTACAGTTATCAGTTTGATAATGTTCTCACTGGTAATAGTTGATCATCTTCTCAGGTGAAACTACCAGTGATGACTATTTCGGTTCTTCAAAGATGGCATAACGAGCAGTGAAACTATCAGCTTATCAAGTGAAACTACCAGTTCTGCCATTTTATCAGGTGAAACTATCAGTGATGATGACTGTCACACACTATCACAGGATATCATAGGTTGTATGCTGGCTAAACCACACGTACTCACAGCTTTAAAGGAAAGTAGTCACTCACATCATGCATCACCATGCCAAGGCAAACTATGTTAGCATATATCAATACTTTGATGGGTCAATAAGGGCTTATAGAGGCTTGTCGGCTTAAGGGCCATCAGGAGTTTACCATAGTTTTTTTTGCGCCTGACCCTAGCCTCAAAACTGATTACATATGGTGGTTTCTCAAAATAGGGGACCCGCCAATCATCCAATATTCGCCACTCTCTCGAATTAACCAGCCATTCTTGGATTCCCTATTTTGAGAAACACCCAGTATATGCAATTCAATGGGTCAATAAGGGCTCAATGGGTCAATACAAGGTGGGCCCCTGGCAGTTATAAGTTGAGTTATAACCCCTATAACTGGTAGTTAACCCTAGTTAAGGTACTTATAAACCAACTTATAAGTGGTTGGGGGCCCACCTTGTAAGGGCCAAACAAGGGCTCAAGAGCTATTCTTGGGTTTTGCTCGGCTCTTAAAAGCCATAACGGGTTTCTTCAGCTCCAGCTTTGAGGAGGTTTCTCAGAATAGGGGTACCCCCAAATCATCCATTTTCAACCACTTACCATAGTAAACCAACCATTTTTGGTGCTCCCTATTTTGAGAGGCCACAATTGTTGATCGTTAACCCATTGCCATCGCCATATAGCTGGCATGTTCCTTACTATGGTTGCAAGTTAACCGTTAACCAGCTAGTTAACCATTGGTTGGTTGGTTAATATTGACCCATAGCCATATAGTTGGTATATATCCCCTATATTTGTTAGTTATCATCCCCTGTTATTAATCATTAACCTATGGTTCTAAAGCGCTACGACCGGTGGCACATCACCACGGCAGCCCCACCCTCACGGCCGTACCCCCCCAGCGCCCGGCGCCTCCTGCGTCGGAAGTCCCTGCACCAGGTCCAGCCATTCGCAGCGCTTGGGGCGGCATAAGGCGCTGCAGAGGTGGCGCACCTGCACCGGCAGCGCCGAGGGTTGCATGGCGCCATGGTGGCCAGGTGGCCAGCCATGGATGAGGGTTCCTGTGGACGCGGATGCCAGCTATGATGAGGAGGCTTGCATAGCCTCTAGTAATCTAACATAGCTGGCTGGAACATGACCACTCCAAGTGGGTATGGAATCTACTTGCATGGTGGATTCTCCGTTGTTAGATCGCCAGAGGGTCGGGTTGCCAGGTTATATAAAGGCCCAAGGGAACAACAGCAATTGTGATTTTGAGGGGGGGTTCATTCTTGGCTGGATGATTTAGAAACTGCTGCGGATGAGGATGAGGATGAGGATGAGGATGAGGATGAGGATGAGGATGAGGATGAGGATGAGGATGATGATGATGATGATGATGATGATGATGATGATGATGATGATGATGATGGTTGGAATTTGTTGGCACGACAGTCTACGGCCCGATGACTAGCAAACTAGTGGCACATGGGAAGTCGAAATGGATGAACCCCTTTCAAATCACAAGCCAATCATCGGTTCACATCAATTCACTGATATGGCAGTGGGTCAAAACCCCGTACCCCTGCTTCGCATCATTAACCAGTGTTTTCCCTATAGTTTTGTTCATTATCCCCATGAAAGTTGGTTCGTTAACTGCTTGACCCAGCTCGCCATATGAAGCACCGCCACTCAGCACACCCCATCATCACCTCAGCGGGTACGGTGGCTGAGAGCAGGATGGTCTGTCGCAGCTCACCGTGCGGTGGCAGGAACCGAAGGAAGCTTTGTAGCTCGGCCTGGGCGCTTGGCCGTTATAAGCCATGGCAAGGGCACGTCATCTATGACCATCCATGGGGTGTAAGCTATGGTTGATTGTAAGCTATAGTGTGCATCAAGGGTACATCAACTATAGCTATGTACCATGTAGATGTGAATCTATGTGCCTCTAGATGATGTACCATAGGGTGTACAAGCCATGGTTGGTTGGTCACAAGCTGTAGTTGATTGACATGTAGCTGGAACTGCCCGGTTGCTGGCTATGACCACTATGAAATATATGGTTGCCAATCAACCAAGCACTCTCAAATAGGTGGGGAGAATAGTGAACATGTTATATGTTGCTCAAAACATGTTATAACCCCTACGGAAAATATGCCTTTCAATCAGCCAATGAGGTTTAATCATCTTTGGGGAACAAATCCAAGGTAGAATAGTGTACGACTGGTTCAATCAAGAAACATTAACAAGTGAAAACGCTTCAGTTTAAAGGATTTTAAGGTCAACTGGGTCAACCAGAATAAGTGAGAACGCGTCAGTTTAACCTCAACTGGGCCAACCCGAATCAAGCGCCAACTGTTGCAGGACCAGCTGAAGCACTAAGTTTTCACCGAAAAGTGGGTCAACTGCCTTGTCAGCTGGTCGTGTGCTTCAGCTGTTCCCCGCGTCAACCAACCTGATGAACCCGGGGATGAGGATTAACCTTGGGACAACCTGTAGCGACATCTCCGTACCCTTGATCCATCAACAAATTTCCAATTTGTTGCCATACATTTTGAGGTCATAGAATCAGCATATACTTCCTTTTTTATCTCTTGTTTATCAGGCATCAGGATGCAGAATCAAAACTGCAGTATCCTTTTGCTAGATGTTGGTTCGTGTGGTATCGTGTGATCACCAGGCCCAACCAAAAGGTCCATTGTCGACCGTTGCTAATCGTTATAAACCATGACCATACACATGAATGAACCGTCATCCACCACTCTCAAAGTTGTTACCCACCGTCAGCCCTACTTCACCACCCCAGCAGGTCGAGGCACCGCGGCATCATCTTGAAGAAGTCGGTCACATTCGTCCAAGACCAAAATCGACAGCGCGTCAAACAAAGTCTCGAAACCTTGATTCGCGGTTGCACTTGCCAAGCGAAACTCATGGATTTTCGACCAGTTCCACTGATGGCTTCAAGGCTTACAATGGTGGTTGAGGGGGAAGCAATGTGTGCCATCATGACCATCGAGGATTCCGAATTATTGATTAAATATCATTAATTGATACCTACCCGTGTTTACCATCAATATATAGCTATTGATATTGCTAAATAATATGGTCTTGGAACGCAATCAGACTGAGCAACTGGGGTGCAAAGCGCGTTGACATGCAGGCAATCCAGGTGAGCTTTGAGTAGAGTTTTGCGCACTGGTCGCAGGTGGCGATTTCCGCAAATCTCAAAACGCAACTGAGACAAGTCCTACCCCACATGCTGAGAAGCCATCGATTTTCTCTTGAAAGTCTCAGCTACACGAGGGTTCAAGCTGCCCCAACAGGGAACGACATGGAAAAACTTCGTGTGCAGCTGCCAAGGCTTTGATTCATCAGCTGGAACTTTGCCACCAGGGCGTGTCGATCATCATCGAGGAACGCAACCAAATGTTACCCTATGCTTCCAGTTACCACTATAGTAGGTAACCAGCTGGTTTCTATTGGTTACCTACTATAAAGGTAACTGGAAGGGTAGGGAACACAAAGATACACAAACCAAATCAGCGCAAAGCAAATCAACGGAAACCAAATCAATCCAATCCAACTCAACACAAACCAAATTGCCAATCAACCAAGATTCCCTACAGCGCCCCTACTGTTCCTTGGTCTAACTCCTTGTCCCCGAGTCCATGCCGCCGGGTCACGTCTGGTGGCCTCAAAGTGCTCGATGACTTTCCCCACGGTGCCCACCAGGATGGCCGGGCGCCGGCGGCGAATGGCGGCCTCGTCCTGTTGATGCAGGACATTCAAACAGGACCAAATCTTCATGAAGATATTAAAGCACATGCATGGATGACTGATATCATGGTCTTGAAGAGCAAGGTTGAAGCTTCACCACTGTCACTAGACATGGATGTGATTTAGAATGCCCCACGAACGCGCGTAAACTATCCAGCAGATCCAGCAGTGAAGAACTACTTCAATATCAATGTGCCAGGTTTTCTGACAAAGGCGATCTTCAATGTAAGTCATTGTAAGGACCCTGCTGGTTGTTCTATCAAACACACTTTTCGCATCTCTTCGCAGTGATAGCATCTTTGCAACCCGAGCTTTCGACCACCATCCGCGTATCAGTGCCAGCCCTCCGGGCGCTCCGGGCCCTCCTTCTCCCGTCGGACGCCCCCAATGAGTGGAACAATCTGCAGGGCATGGTAACTGCAGAGCGTCTCAGCATCTTTGGTGATTTGAAGCACCAGCTCTCCTGAGAAGTTGGGAGTGGCACTGCCAATGCCAGCCTGCTGTGGGTAGTGAGGGGAAACAAATTAAGATGTGTCACTTGGCCTTGTTTCAACGTATATATGTAAGAGAAACGACTTTTCCACCGATGGTCAATGTGCATGTCTATTCATCTATTTATCCATCCATCTATCTATCTATCTCGCTTCCTTCTTGTCCTGACATATTTGACACCAACACTTCATTTATCCACTCTCAGGACGAATTGGAAATGACCATAAATCATAGCGATGGAGATGCCAAGGGCATCCAACGACCATCCTCCAAATGGTTCTTGGATGCGCGGGTGGGAAATACCTGCTAAACAACCGTGACAAACGACCATAGAAGGTAGGTTATAATAACTTACTTATGACTACTAAAAACAAGGGTTAGCAACCAGCTACTCAGTGCGGATGCACCTGCAAGTTTGCCTTCTTTTCAGGTGGGAAAGCTTCCAAAGCTGGTTCAGGATCCCCGTGCCCATACCATTTCCCTTGGAACCTTAGGGGCCACCTGGGCCCATTTTCGCCCAAGCAGCTGGTGGGGGCCATGATCAGAACGCCCACGCCGGGCGGTGGGTTTTTGATCACGTGCTCGATGGCCGGGATCAAATAGGTCAGCGTCTTGCCCGTACCTGGCCCAACCAGGCTGTAACACAGTGGGAAGCATGGCAAAACATCTGGATGTCAACAGAAGTGGGAACCTGGAACCATGGCCAAACATATGTGGCATGCTGATGTCTGGGATGTTTCCTGTATATCTGGAAGCTCATCGATGGTTTCATTCATTTTCATTCTTGAAACGTTGACGGTACGTAGTGTTTGATTTACATTCAAGGTCCCGAGTGGCAGAGGCACGGTTCAGTCAGATCGGGAAACGGTGATCTCCCACGTGACCCCAGCCCCAACTTTGGCACAGGCACGGTGAACGGCTAAATCGACTTATACTTGTCTGGACAATATCAAAATTGGCACCGGAAGCTTCAATTATGAATTTCACTTCATTGACGATGAACATCTGAATACAATGGTGGTACCCCCAAACCATCCACGTGGTCATTTCAATAGGGAAACCAAACAGCCAAGGGAGCACATCATTTGTGGACAATCCCATATCTACAAGGCAGGTTGATCACCGAATCAAGACAACAACTACCCTCCGAGGATGCCTGTACGAGCATGAATCACGAAATCGCTTCCTGGCGTGAAAGGCGGCATAAGAAAAGGTGCTCTGCTTGGTGGCCCGGAAGCTACTCGGATTAACGAAAACCTTGGTGACTCCCAGCGGTTGCCCGGGCCCCCACCGAGTCTCCATGAGTTTCCCCATGAACAGAACATTCCCCCCCATCAACTCCTCAGTCCTCGCGCACCAGGTGCCAGCATGCGGGGAAGAACCTGATGCAACCGGCACCGAACGAGAGATATGCGGCTGGGGTGATTATCATCACTCAGAACCCCGACCTGCAACATCCGCATCCATCATCCATCAGGCCAACTTGAATGATCAGCATCGTTATCAAAAAGCTAGTGGGTGCGTAAAGGCTATCCCAACATCTTAGTTTGTCCAAGTGATCCAACAAGATCACCCAACCTGCTTAGCAAAACCCCCGCAAGTCCCATTGATCTTCACCTCCTGCCCTGCCCCTCCTAACCGCTTCTGGGAGCCCACCTATCATCCCCAGCGCCCTGCCCCTTCCACGTGAACCCCGGGGCACCTCCGCCTGAACCTCTGTGGCCTCTTGGAAGCGAAAAACCTCCTGCAGTGCGCGCAAGGTCTGAGGATGCAGGTCCTCAGAGCCAGGGGTGCTCAGGCAAGGCTCCGGAGTGGTACCCCCCCGGGGGTGGTAACTGAGGTCAGTTTACCAGGGTGTTGGGGTAGGTGTAACTAGACTGAGGTGGGTTGTACAACCAGCTTATAACCAGGGTGGTGCCACTCTGCTAGGGAGCAGTGATCCTAGAAGTGGACATGGATCAATGATCAACGCTGCAAGTGAGAGATCCGCGCATTTCGAGATGTGTGATGCAGCTCTCCACAGCAGTTTTGGACGTACCAAAGTCACACAGTACGGAGCTACCCCGGTGTCAGGTGATAGCGCCGGTCATCAGCGCTCTGCATCTGAGGCTCAAAGCCCTCAAAGTGGACGCCGCTGCTCTGGGTCCTGGCCATGGCTGAGATCCCGGGGCAAGTCTTGTTGAGGACATCCGGCATGCTGGAAATTCTCGGCACTTTGGGCTAGCACGCGTTCATGACCTCAGATCAAATATAGAAACCTAGTGCAGCTGCAAGATCTCTAACACTCTCGTCGCTGTGGAGGTCTGGATCTCCTATGGCACTTTGCGGGCGATCTCCCAGTGGATGGCTGGAGGAAACCCTTACAACCTCCTACGGCACCCCTGGATCCCCTGGCTGCCTCCCACCACCCAAGCACGCCTCAGGGTGCGGCATGCCGCTGGACGCCAGGTGAACCTAATGGGCCGATCATGGCTTTGACCAGTGGTTATGTACAACCGCTACAACGGGTCTTCTCTGCTTGGTTTTTGATGGCTAATGGTGAAAGATTGTTGGCTAATGGTGAATGATTGCTGGCTAATGGTGAATGATTGCTGGTTATTGATGATTAATTAATGCTGAATGATGGTCGGCTAATGGTCGTTGAATGAATGGTGAATGATGGTTGATCAATGGTTGCACGCTGCGTTGTCAGCTCCTAATGACCCAAACTGTTTCAGTGAAATGGCCGAGATGGCACCTCTCTGCGGTGTGGATTGGCACTGCTTGGTTGCCTGGGAGACCAGGGTTCAGTTCAGGATGGTGAACGGTGGCTATCAACTACTCATTTGATGAATTCATGCTGTTACCAATCCCTGACCTTCCACTTACCTTTCAAACAGGTAACCGTCCCTACTCGGGGTTCCTTGGTTCCTTACTCAATAAATAGGTAAGTGGAAGGGTAAGGAATCATGACTGGCTCATTGTTTTTGATGAGGCTGTGGGTCAAAACCCTGTACCCCTGGTTCCCCTATCGCTAACCATTGTTTTCCTTGTTATTGTTGGTCATTATCCCCCATGAATTGGTTCATTAATATTGACCCATAGCCATGAATGCTCAATGGATCCTCCAGTGGTCGCCTGATGATCCTCCAGCGGCCCAACAACCCTGGCCTAGCCCCGGTGCCAACCCCCCACCAGCTCGCCAGGAAGCTTCGTCAAACATCGCCCCGCCGCACAAGCCGAACGACGCCATGGGGTCATGCCCAGCAGGACTAGGCAGCGACCATGACACTGACCCTGTTTTTTCAGCAGGGCTCTTGAGCATTGACCTTTATGAGTGGCAGGGTCAACAACTGGCTCATATTGAACACACAAATTTACAACGGGGCATTAAGCTGGTTTGGTAGACTTGTGGACTTTGTATAGTTAAATACTAAGCAAATATGACATAGCAACCAATCTGAAATTGAGCGATGAATGAACCTTGACATTTAGCATTGCCATCCCAAGAGTGTCTACTTTGGGGGATTCACTTTGCCCAAGAACCCTTGCTGCAAATATCTGTATAGCAGAATGCTTTACTCTTTGATGTTCAAACGTGCATGTCTTATTTTTACAAGGCGTATTTAGTGAGAATGCGCATGTCCTAAAGTATGCTACTCATATAGGTCAGCCGCATGCTGGTCCTAGAGTTACAAGGAGAGCCACGTGGCCACGAATTCAAGGCTTCCCTCCCTTTGCAAAACTAGAAAGCTTGATTTTGTGGGAAATCTTGCTTTGGGCCGGACTGCTAGTTTTGAAGTCATGGCAAGTAATTCTTGTGGAATCAATATGTGCCAAAAAAACTCACTTTCAACAATGTCTAGTGATTTTCAACGCCATTGGGTTTAGCACCGCTCCCGCGGCTGGATGCCTTTTTTGTGATAACTTCCTGAGATCCAATGAATTTAGCATGAGAAGTCTATTTGCCTCCCTGCCAACTACTGTCTGCCCGTCCGCACGTAACGACGTCGTTCTGCGACCGCGTGCAAGACGAACATCTTAATTGAAGTCTGGGAATCACTGGTGATGAGAATCGATGAAGTTATCAACCCACTCTGGAGCAGTTTTAAAGCTACTGCAACTGTTTCAATCGGCTGGTTTGTTGCTCGGTCCTTCTGGTTCATTGGAGTTCCCACCACTTGGACTTCATCAACAAGGAAAACAATCTCAAACAAATCTTGGAGTGCTAAAACAACACAAAACAAAACAATCAACTCCAACAGATCGCTAAAACAAATCAGGAAATTTGTCTATTGCTAGCTCAGTTTCTCTTCCTATATCAGCGTTCCGCAAATCCAAGCATGAGTGGTGGGTTTGCCCAACCAAGGTGGAAGAAATCTCACCTTCAACAGGCTTCGCCAGTAAAATGATGTAAAATGATCGGTTGCAACGGGCAAATCATCGATTTTGAGGAAGCCACCACTTTCAAAAACTCCCTACCTGTTGGGTAAAACTCTTCAACCCCCAAAAAGGGGAGGCCCCAGCCTCACAATTCCGCGATAACATCAAGGTGCCCACCAAGCAATTCAATTCATTGCATGGGATCCTGGTGTTATTTATACTTCAACTGGCGGGTGCCCCAGCACCAATATGGGGATTTCTCAAAATAGGGGGCCCCCAAATCATCCAATCTTAACCATCTATAGTAGTAAACCAACCATACCTTTGGGGCTCCCCATTTTAAGAAACACCCATATGGGTCATAACCATCTAAACCCTTACTATTGTTGCTTATTATCCCCTATTATTAACCATTACTAATGGTTATAAAGCCAATAGCCATATCCGCCATATCGATTTTCGATGGATTTATGCTGTCCTGACCCCGCAAGCTGCCCGTAGCTGCGACGTACTGTCCCTGTGCTACCTGATAATAAATATAATGACCCCGCAAGTCTGATGCTCATCACCGCTACTGTAGGCTTGAGAGAGCTTCATGCATCGCATGGCTTCCCACAGCCGTCCTCAGCGGCTTGGGTCCGATCGGGGGAAGGGGAAGGGGTGGTGAGTAGCAGCCTCAAGGGCTGCAGTGAAGTTTGTTGGGACAAGTCTGTCGGTGGAAAGGCAGCTATTGAAAAATTGTGTTCAAATTTGCTGGTTGATCCAAAGAAAACATCAGCAATTATCAGCAATTGTGGGTCGAATTGTGTTCAAATTTACTTTCCTATACTTGATAGTGCCGATTTGCCGTAGATAACGTCAGATTTACAAGGGAGTGGGTCACGATTGGCTTTGGCAGTACCCTCTTGAGTGGGTTGCATCCTTGACCGCCTGTTGCCAACCACCAAAAATAAGTATTGCTGCACCATATGAGGCTGACACGCTGTGACACCATGACTGACGATCGAAATCCATCATGTGCCACCGAGCCGGCAAACCACCCGGCTTGCCACCAACCACGTGCTGGCAATGGCATCACCCAGTGCTGTATGCTGCAGCAAGGGACGCAGAACCACCGTTGGGCCAACTGTGCACCTCCCACTCCTGAACGACGCCCACTGAAAATCAGTAGAAATAGCCATAACCAATCACCAACCATCCTGATCAACCCCCACCACCACTAACATGCCATAACCAATCACCACTACAACGAACCACCACCAAGCAACCATCGCAGTCACCAAGGCACCTTGTGTTCCTTGTAAAACTTCTCCTGGAACTTCGCCACAGGAGAAGCCCTGAGAGCGGTCTCCGGTCTCCCGGTGTTCCAAGGTGTCCAGGGGCTATGGGGAGTGGGGTTCCATAGGCGTTGCCTGGAGATGGCCCCCATTGCTTCTGGAAGGCTGTGGTAGGGAATTTCTCTGGCATTGGCTTTTCCATTGAACGTGTTCACAATGTGTTTCTTGCGTGCCCTTTCAGCGAAGGAGACAAATCCACAGTGCTTTTTTCCTCTCCTGTCTGCTACAGGTTCTTTGCTGAAAATGTTTGGGATGTAGGCTACAAATACGGGATCTTCCAAGGAGATGGATAAACAAATACACAAATTCATGGATAGTTCATGGAGATATGATATCTCTCTCCCCATCGCCCTATCAAGAGCCTAGCCGGAGGCTAGTACACAAAACTCTTTTTTTACCGTCACAATCTCGGGCAAGCATCAATAATGAACCAGCAATACAAACATAGCATACACCTGCCGGAGATTCGGCGCATCACTTGGCACTGGTGGATGCTCCCTCAGGCGATGGTGGAAACATGTGGAAACGCTCCGCCTGCCACTCCGATCCTCTGGAACTACTATTGCAGTTGAACAGGCTTTGCCATCCATCCGTAGCAGTTCCTGACTTGGTGGTTTATCAAGTCATAGGGGGCCTGAAAGTTATGGATCGTTGACTACTATGAAATGGTTAAGAAAGGATGACTTGGGGATCCCCATGGATCTTGAGAAACCCCCCACGTGGGCATCTGCACTTGTCGAGTGGGAACTGATGGGAAGTTGGGGAAGTTCGGGATCACGGTCGCCGCGCAGGTTGCCATGAACTGGCCATGAACACCACCTCCATGATCCCGGCGGATGGGTTGAGGTTGGTCACCATCTCCGCCCGTTGGCGATAGGGCAATGTGCATTGGCGATATTTGTTGGCGTCCGGTGCATACATCGTGATTTTCATCCTCACAACAATCATGATCAGCCATGTTCATCATCAAGAAGAAGCGTCTATAATCTATAAGCATCATCATCATCATCATCATCATCATCATCACCATCATCATCATCATCATCATCATCATCATCATCGATAAGCAGCAACCATCATCACCCATGATCACCCACCATCACCCACCACCCTCTGCCATTGCGTTCTGGTGGTCGCGATTGTGATCACCGCCCGTTTGGTATTCGTCCAAGTTTCGGTGTAAGCCCCGGAAACCAATCCGGGTTCGAGTGGATTCCATCCTGGTTCGGATCACTGATGACTGGTCGATGGGAGAATCTGCATTGCAAACCCTGCAGCTATGGACAGCAGTCATCAAGTAATTGCCCTGAGCAAGTGCCATGGCTCTAACATGTTCTCAAAAAAAAAATCTACTCATTTTTTGTCCATCAGGCGCTACAAGAAGGCAACAAATTGCTCAATCATACATCACGAACCAAATGTTGCCATTTCTTTGGGTTTCATGTTGAGGATCGTCATTACCAGCATCACCATCATGACTCATTGTCATCGTCGTCATCGTCGTCATCGTGGTCATCATCATCATCATCATCATCATCATCATCATCATCATCATCATCATCAGCACCATTGGCCCCTAGTAAAGTGGAGAATCCCTGATGCGCAAGCTGCATTAAGGAGAGTACCAGCAGGTTTGTGACAACTGCCCCTGAAGAGCTTGTCCAACAGCCCTAGGTTGAGATCTGGTCCCTCATCCTCCCACGCGACAATAGCTGGCTGCAAGCGCAACTGTCCATCTCTACCACCTCTACACGCACACGACCTGAAAAGAACGGCCCATACATCTACTGCAACCACACCAACCACTCAAAACCACATCACGACTATTACACAGAGATGTAGGTAGATCTAAGTGTCTCTACTGGTCTGTTACCCAAGTTCTCAACACTTCCCATGTCTTTGGCCACCAATTGTCCATCATCACCGGACCTCCAGCAACCCATAGCAACCAGCAGCCCCAGTTCCCAGAACCGTCCTTCATGGCCCACTGGATGACCTTGTAGCAGTCCGAGCCCGGCTTCGGAATGACACAGGGCTGTAACTCCGCCTTTTTGGTCTCGGTGCCCAGGTAGGGCTCCACGGTCTCGGTCTCGATGACGTTGCCTTGAGCCATGGAAGGATGGCTGGGGATGAGGCGGGGGTTGGGGTTAGGGTTGGGGGCTGGGGATGGTGGGTTTGGATGGTTGGATGAGGGGCATGGAGGTTGGATGATAAGGTCTGTAGTGGGGCCTTTTCGAGCGGATTTCTGTTGAGGTGCCTGGAAAAATTTTGTTCAGTCGATGGGTTTGGTTGAGACATGCGGCTTCGCCTGAACCACTATAGATCCTGACCATCCATGGCTAAAGCCTATTTAATTATAACCCAAACTGAACATCAAAAGAAGTAACTGAACTCATGATAGCCCCACGAGCCGCGCCAGCAACCCTTGCAGGAAACTCTTTTGGGAAGGTGCATGATGCCCGTTTGAGCGTACATCAAACATTACCCGAACAAAGTGTCCGATCAACATCTCCACGAACATCAGCGGAGTCGAATCAAAAGAATCAATCAGAATACCGATCTCTTCCACCGCATGTTCAATTCTAACCGTGAGACTATCAGAATGCATGGTTATCCCTGGCATGATCCCCGATTCAAATGCTCAAACAATGTCAAATGATTTGATGCAATTTCATAAGTCAAAACTCTTGCCTCCAATTTCTGGACGTGTGTGGCTTCTATATATTCTCTGTGAATCGCCCCATGTAGTACTTAGTTGGGATATGTTGGGATGGTCATACTCCCTTTCCAAGGCAATATCCTCTCAAAAGAACCCTGATATTTCCTTGCCCTGATATCTCACTGCTCATCTTGAAGGAGCTTGGCTCAAAACTCAGCAGGGCGGATGGGCACGAAGAAACCACCTCCACAATTGATGTTTGCTCTTTTTGAACTTGTCGCATTTTGATCTGGCTGGTGGATATAAACTATCCCAATTGGTCAATCAATCAATCAATCAACCAACCATCCCAAACGTGGGGGAAAATAGAAATGGTTTGAACACTTTAAAAGTGTTCCCAACCACAAGCCAGTGATGCACGTTGGGGTGAGGAATTGCCCTTGAGGCTTTCAGTTCACCAGCAGTGCAACTGAACGATGCTGGAAGCCCAACCAGCCGCCATTGCCATGCCCAGGCTCCTCTCCAGTTGATGGACTCTATGGTGATCTTTTCCTTCGTCATAGTGAGGTCGAAGAAGCCATACCTTGACGGGCTGAGCTAGCCATGACGGTGGAGATGATGGTGATGGGGTCTGCCATACGCGGCGTACCCATGTGCCACCACTGGTGGTGGGAGGAACATGACCTCCAACCTATGGACATGCAGGGCGCCTGGTGGGGCCTAGTGGCAATAGACTGCAGCCGCCTATAACTCCACCGCAACGGGAAAAACACAAACAACAACCAAGGACCACCACCACAAGAACCACAGTTCAAATCTCTGAAATAGCATATATATCAACATCATGAAACACCAGCATGCTAAGCTCACCCCATTTGTTTACAGGAACACTGCCAGGAAAAACCAGTGCAAATACTATAAACTATAACAATGATCTAATAAATCATGGTACATCAGGCACCTAGACTTTCGCCCCACTATTTTCCTGGACCCAAATCCTATGCCTACTTGAGCACATCTCCAAACTTTGCCACAGCAGTGAGTGACAGGTCACTGGTGGTCATCCGGATTATCGATCTCCACGTTGTTCTCGGAGGTGATTCCACCACCGCCACCGGTGATGAAGCACTTCAGTCCACCCAACTTTTCCTTGGCACGTGATGCCCCTGACCACCGTGGTACATCAAAGCTGCCTGGGTACAGTTTGGAATCCCTGGTGGGTCGCAACAGGTGTACTGTTTGGGGTTCAACCTTGAGGTGGCAACAGGTCTACCATGCACAAAGCGTGGAAATGAACAAACCTGTATGGAATGTGCCTGGAATCCGTCAAGACTCAAGACTAGTTCCTGTGCATCTGGCACACCTACTGGTCAGAATCATGCAAAACAGCTCAAGCCTCAAGGGCGGTGGATACCCGGCCAGCATCCCCACAACCCCTAGTCTCTCATAGGCGCTTTTTTAGATGTGTGTTTAAAGAAATCCTCTTTGGACCTGCATTTTCTTGGTGTGGAAGCCACAGGCCCAAATCGTTTCTGACGGGGGGCAACAGGCTGCCCAAATTTCCAAGTCCAGGCGCTGGGAGTCCCACTTGCACCGCCACTGAACGATCAGTATGGGCTTGGGATGGCTTGGGTCAATGCCATCTTACTTACATTTACTTACCATGGAAAACAGCCATTCTGGAGATTCCCAGGCACCTAAGTCATCATCAACAGTGACTTGCCAACCATCCCAACCGTGTGCAGGTGGAAATCCCAACAACAGTAGGAGTGAACTCACTGACTGCCATCCCAGTTCCGTTGATCTTTGGTGTCCCTTCCCTCCTGGAAATGAATAACCGGTTGATGGGAACCTTTTAAAGCATATCAATGGGAAGAGATATCAATGGGAAGAGGAAAAATGCTCAAAACTATCAGCCGGCAGTTGTGTAATCATCGCTGGTTATCTTTGCACTTTATTCTATACCGCTACAATCCAGCAAAAATAACCAGCGATCAGTGCTCGAAGCCCCATCTGCAGATCTGAATCGCTCCACCTTTGTCACTTAAGGGCTGTCCTCCCTGTCTCCCATGGGTGGGGCCAAGTTTCCGGAGACCAGTACATGAGCTGATAGTGAGCATGGCCGGTGACCAAAAGATCGAGACCATACTTCCTGAGTGCATCACAGGCCGGTTCAACAAAGCACCAGCATCCCGAAACAAGGGCACATGGAAATAGCTTGGTGCAAGAGTGCAACGGGCGGGGGTTCGCCCACACAACTTGCAATGACCGAACAACTATACAAATCAGACACTAGCAGCCGCAGTAGCAGTAGCAGTAGCAGTAGCAGTAGCAGTAGCAGGAGCAGCAGCAGCAGCACACCCCCAGCCGCAGCAGCACCAGTAACAACAATCCGAGGGGTCAACTTGCTTCACAGCAAGAACCCCTGCAGTCACCCATTCTTGACGACCAAAAGCAACTGGCAAAAGCCTCATAGTATCTTGTGATTACATCTTGTCTCGGTTGTGGATTGTGCTTTTCTTTTTTTTCCTTGTCCAACAGGCAACAACCATATCTTTCAATCCAAACTGAGATGTCCCTGCGTACGTTTCAGCACCACAACCACACTGCATGTTGCTACCCCCCTTGAATTGAAATCACCTCAGCGGTCTTGGGTCTAACTCAACTAACATCAAAGAATTGCAGATTCGTGGGACAAAGGGAGCGTTGGACGATATAAACGTTGTATCCAGCGTTCGTACATGGCTTCCTAAGGTTTACCGTCAAAATACAATGATTCTCCATTGCAAGGCTAGCATGCTGCAGAATACTGCAGTGCCATAATTTGATCTCAAAAGCCGAAAATGCTACTGCTGTGCAGGATAAGCTGGGGCTAACATAAATGAACCAATTTGAGTAGAACATCATGAAAAACTTCTACTTGTGTAATGCGTGCTGACTTGATCACTGTCTATCCTAAGCACAAACACATGCACTTGTCAAGCGACACAACCACAGTCTGAACCACACAACTCAGCAGCAAATTTGGCGACCTGAAACTGCAGCCGGCGTTTTTTGGAGGGACTTGCTAGGGGTGGTGCCATCGCTACCAATTTATATACCCGTTTGTTTGTCAGGGACTGGTTACGCGTACCCCCATCGCTACCTACCCAAGAAATCCCAAGAATATGCGCGGCGTACAACCCATGCAATGAAGCGCACCAACAAGCAGCAGCCAAGCTTCAAGTGAAGCTCTTTGTAGAACTTGGTCTTGTGACCGCAGGGAAAGTGTGTGACCTGGAGCCAGCACCACTAGAACCATCAGCTGGTTCTCATTGACGCACGTCCATGGGACGCGCTTCCAATGGGTTTCCCACTTGGATGTGCACCTGGGCTTGTAACGTAGCTTATAACCCCTAGAAACCAGGTTCGTGACCACCTACGAGCCGTGGGGGTCCACATCCAAGCATGCTTTCCCCATGAAACAATCCGCCACGGGTCAACCCCTGCCATGGTATCAAGCTTTTGCAGCCAGGACGCCATGATCTGCCAATCGGACTCTGACTTCTTTAGCTTCTCCGTGGCCCAAGCAGCACCCTCGTCCTCGGCGATGCCAGGGGCTGGTGCTGGTTGACCGTGGTTGACCCCAAGTTGTTGATGGACCAAGGCAGTCCGTGGTTGACCCAAATATACCCTTGAACCAAGGTTCTCTGGATGGAGCAGTCACTGAATTGGTCCATGGAAAAGCTACCGGAAACCCTGGCCATCAGTTATCACCATCAATTCCATCAGCTTTCCACCAAATTTTCCGACAAACCCTTTCTGGGAAACATGATGTAACTCCACCAAACATATTCACATGGTGGTTTCTCAAAATAGGGGTACCCCAAATCATCCGATATGAACCCTTTATAGTAACAAACCATCCATTTTGATCCATTTTGGGGGTCCCCCATCTTGAGAAACAACCAAAAAATATGAAATCCACTGGTTTTCCGAAAAGTTTCCCCAACCAAAAAATATGAAATCCACTGGTTTCCAAGGGCTTCCCCCAACTCTTCCACTGGAGGACCCTGGGGCACCTCTCCTTCCCTTGCCTTCCAACACCACCGGGGGCAGCGCACCCACCGCAGCCAGGAGGCCCAGAGTTTCTGGAACCAGTCGTGGCAGGTCTCGATGCTCGAGGGGCCACCGATCCTTTCGCTGATGGGAGCGGTGGATGGGTGATGAAGGGGGGCCGATAAAATGGCTATGGGTCAATATTAACCAACCAACCAATGGTTAACTAGCTGGTTAATGGTTAATCATAGGGGATAATAAGCAACAATATTAGGAGATATACCAGCTATATATGGCTATGGGTCAAGCAGTTAACCAACCAATTTCATGGGGATTAATAACCAACAAAGCTACAAGGAAACCAATGGTTAATGATGGGGAACCAGGGGTACGGGATGAACTGACCCACAGCTAGATGATTAATGATAAGGTGGCTGAGGGTGGCTAAGGGTGGTTAAATTGATTAGTGATAGTTACCTACCGTGATCCCTACCCTTCCAATTACCGAGCTATAGTAGGTAACCAAGCCTAAAAAGCAATGGTAGAAACCAGAACTGGTGACCTACGATTTCGAGGTAACTGGAAGGGGTTACCTACTATACTGGAAGGATAGGTAATGACAAATGATTTCAAATGATTAGTACGGGTGGCTAAGGGTGGTGGATGGCTTTTTTTGCATCTCAAAGGCTTGGCCCTTCCTGAGATGCAGCTGTTGATGGTGAAATAATGGTTGATAAGGAAGGCTAAGGGTGGCCAAGGGCGGCTAGTGATACAGTAAATGATAAAGATGGGTAGCATTTGTCTCAAACCAAGAATGGTCTATGATTGGTAGTGGCTAAGGGTGGCTAGTTGCCAGATTCAAATGGAAGCCGTTGGGAGAGGAACCGATAATCATGGTTGATCGTAGTTGTTAATGGTATGTCCATTTGCCAATCAAACACCTCCATAAACCACAACCATAAATCTCTGGCGATTACCATCAAGATTGCAGGGAGGTTATAACGGTTATAAGTAGGGATCTCCAGGCTGTAATTATTGCCGTGCCATTTCCGTAGGAGCCCACAAGGTTTGGGCCACATGGCTCGTTGATTAATGAGGAGTGTAGGAAGCCTGAGCTGACATCAAGCCAGGAACCCGGAAAATTTTAATTGACCCCTTCCCCATGCCGAATACGTTTTTACACGCCCGACAGAAGCAACACTACAGCAACTTCCATTGCTGCAGGGCCGGCGCGTTTCAGCCTCTCCGCACCGAGGGAAGCCCCAGAAAGTTCAGCCGAGCATCTTGGCGCAACTGGAACCAGGAGGATTATGCAACGCCCCACCTGTGAGTCTGGCTGCATGGGTGGGCCATGCTAGCTGCCATTAAGAAGAGCGGGACATGGCTCCAGTGCATGGTGCCCGTGGGCAATCATGTTGTCCAGCCACTTTGGTGACCGCTTCGCACCGAACTGCTCCCCCAACCTGGAATGCTTTACCCCAGAGCAACCTGCGCGTGGTCATTCATCAGTTGCAACACCCTCTATCCAAGATAGCTGGCTGGAAAATCATCATCCCAAACAGGTAAGTATATTAAGTAACCTACAAATAGATGCCATGTTACCAAAAAGGGCAATGCCTCACACTGGCTTCACAAATCGCTTCACCACCAAGCGAAACAAGGAGGGGATCTCCGTCCAGCTGAGCCCAGCTGCAAATGTTGTGCTCCGGGTTGGCACTGGTATCCTCGTCCGCGTCCATGATGTTTGAATCGATCCTGGGAGGTCGTGGTGCTGAGCTTGGGCATCGCTGGTGCTGCTTGTGGATCGCCTTGAAGTCGATCAGAATCTGGACTCCCAGCTGCCATCCCAAAGAGGATATCGATGGTCAGCACGTTATTCAGTAATCAGTTGTTGGTTTGAGGTGCCTAGTACTACGTTTTGACATCAACAGTTATCAGGATGCAAACCCATTTCCGCGTCCCACGCTCCCCAGAAGGCTGTCAAGCCTGCCCTGCCTTGATTGTGGCAAGAGTGTTTTCATTTTAGCTGCCCTTAGCACGCTTATCTATCTCTTTGGGGCAAGGGATGGTTCCGGGCAACTCCAAAAACACGGCGATTCACAGGGCATCAGCTCTAAATCCTCAGTTTCCCTCTGCCAATGAGCAGTTTCCCCAAAAAATCTTCCCAAAAAAAGCCGCCTCAGAATCCATCGGGTCGGGATCCATTGGGTCGCCCCCATGGCTTTCTTAAGGAATCTTTAAGGATTCCCGCTACTTCAGTTTTTTCTGCCTCCTGCAGGGACCGAGGCCCCTGCGCTACTTCAGTTGTTATCCTTTGGTAACGAGGTTATCCTACCAGGCATTGTGGATACAAGATTGCTGAGACACTAACTGAAAAAACACGGGGAGCATTTCCTTCCTTCGCCAAGATTCATGAAGATCTCAGCGGTAAACCCCTGATCGACGTAGTCGACCGTCTGCATCCAGTAGGGCGCTGGCAGAACCCAACGCTTGCCTCGGCAGCAAGGCCGCACTTGCGACTAACTGAAGGCCTGGGTTGGCCTTCCACACTGTGGGTTCGGAATGAACATGAAAACCATGATAATACTAAGCACGGCTCCTAATGATTCCATAATCATCGCCATTATCACCATCGTCATCATCATCATCATCATCATCATCATCATCATCATCATCATCATCATCCTCCTCGTCCTCGCCCTCGTCCTCGTCCTCGTCCTCGTCCTCGTCCGCCCCCTCGTCGTCGTCGTCGTCGTCGTCATCGTTCGTCGTCGTCGTCGTCATCATCATCATCAACATCATCATCATCATCATCATCATCATCATCATCATCATCATCATCATCATCATCATCATGGGAAAATGTCTCCCTTCAAACGTTGATTCCCTGAAACCCAACATTGGTTCCCTTTTAAGAATGAGCACTTTCGTTGTGTTTCAGAGGTACCTCCATGGCTGCAAATATACCTGAAACTGCACCATCATTACACAAAACATTTGTAAGCATTAATAAGCAAACACTGGTATCACCTGTATAGCCTATATAGCCATAGAATATGTGCACACGAAATTAATATGACATCACACACATCAAAAAACACACGCACACACAAACACACACACACACACAGAGTCACACAGCATATGCACACACACACACAGAGTCACACAGCATATGCACACACACACACAGAGTCACACAGCATATGCACACAAGTCGTGGCCGTCCGGGAATGAATTTATAGCCATGTTCAAGGGCTTGCATATCTTTTTATGCATGCATATATCTGCAAAAGATCATTAGCAGTTCTATCGCTCAGTTTCGCACATGGATCAGCATAAATGTATAGATATAGACAAGCACATAAAATCAAACAAAGAAACAAATAGACAAACAAACAAACAAACAAACAAACAAACAAACAAACAAACAAACAAACAAA